>JACXGM010006556.1:8271-32723 GCA_016801145.1 Umbra pygmaea | reverse complement strand
CCCAAGCCTGCTCGCAGATCAACCGGTTTAGCCGGCGGAGATCTCCCCTGGCATATTCCACTCCGGGAGAGAGAGGTATGCTCTCCCGGGGTCTGCGGGAACTCCTTCGCTGTCTCATTCTTTATGGTCGATCAATCTGTCACGTTCAATGCTGAGAGACAGGCGCGAAGGTTCAATAATCCAATGTACTTTATTCAAAACAAAACAATACTGCCGCGTGGGGCTTTACAAATGTATAGATAAGGCACAAACAGGAACGCGTACAGGGAAACATTGATCGACAAGGGGGACAAGGAAACATGAGGGTTAAATACTACTACACTAATGACAAATACAGTACAGCTGGGAACCAACATGACATCACACAGACCTAACTCAAAATTACCTGAAACAGACACAGAGGGAGCCAAACACAACACCATGCATAGGGGAGAAACTATACCAAGGAACACACATAGGGCAGCAACCTATACACAAGGGATGTAACGAAAAAGGGGAACTAAACCCAGCCCATCCAGAGCTGGGTGTGACACTGTGCTTGGCCTGCATGAACAAAAAATAATCAATTGCATCTGGGTGTGTACCAAACTCACTGAAATTGGCTGTAGTAAAGCCATTTAAAAAAAAAACTTGACCCAGAGTCACTACCAGCCTATTTAGAATCTACCATTTCTCTCAAAAATATTAGAAAAAGTGGTCACCCAGCATATCAGTGCATTCCTAAATACTAATAATACTTACAAAAAGCTCCAGTCTGGGTTTAGACCCTATCATAGTACTGAGACTACACTTGTGAAGGTGAAAAATGACCTCCAAGTTTCATCAGACCAGTGTTGTGCTTCTTGACCTTAGTGCTGCCTTTGATACCATTAACCACAACATTCTTCTAGACAGATTGGAAACCTATAATGCGCTATGTGGACATGTCCTGGCATAGTTCAGATCCTATCTATCAAAAAGATATTCGTTTGTATCTGCGAAAAATCTGTCCTCCAAAAAAACAAAGGTATGCTTTGGTGTTCCTCAAGGTTCTGTTTTGGGACCACTACTGTTCTCACTATATATGTTGCCTCTTAGTGATGTCATCTGGAAAGACAATCTCAATGTTCACTGCTATGCTGATGACACACAGCTGTATATTTCAGTGAAAAAGGGTGGAAGCCTGTGTTTTTGGATATAAAGAATTGGACGACAGGAAATGATCTAAACTCTGAAAAACAGAAATGTTAATTTCAGGTCCCAAGAAACAGAGTAACCTGCAATCAAATCTGGCAATGAACATAGATGATTGTACAGTTATATGAGAACTTGGTGTTAAACTGGACCCAGATCTCTCTTTTGTTGAACATGTAAAACATACAGTGTCTTGCGAAAGTATTCGCCCCCCCCCCAAAGTGGAATGACATTATTGGATATTTTTTAACAAATAAAAAACTGACAAATTGGGCGAGCAAAATTATTCAGCCCCTTCACTTTTAGTGTAGCAAACTCTCTCCAGAAGTTAAATGAGGATCTCTGAATGATCCAATGTTGACCTAAATGACTAATGATGATAAATAGAATCCACCTGTGTGTAATCAAGTCTCCGTATAAATGCACCTGCTCTGTGATAGTCTCAGAGGTCAGTTGAAAGCACAGAGAGCATCATGAAGAACAAGGAAGACACCAGGCAGATCCGAGATACTGTTGTGGAGAAGTTCTAAGCCGGATATGGATACAGAAATATTTCCCAAGCTTTAAACATCCCAAGGAGCACTGTGCATTCGATAATATTGAAATGGAAGGAGTATCAGACCACTTCAAATCTACCAAGACCCAGCCATCCCTCTAAACTTTCAGCTCATACAAGGAGAAGACTGATCAGAGATGCAGCCAAGAGGCCCATGCTCACTCTGGATGAACTGCAGAGATCTACAGCTGAGGTGGGCGAGTCTGTCCATAGGAGAACAATCAGTCGTATACTGCACAAATCTAGCCTTTATGGAAGAGTGGCAAGAAGAAAGCCATTTCTGAAAGAGATATCCATAAAAATTGTTGTTTAAAGTTTGCCACAAGCCACCTGGGAGACAAACCAAACATGTGGAAGAAGGTGCTATGGTCAGATGAAACCAAAATCAAACTTTTTGGCAACAATGCAAAACATTATGTTTGGCGTAAAAGCAACACAGCTCATCACCCTGAACACACCATACCCACTGTCAAACATGGTGGTGGCAGCATCATGGTTTGGGCCTACTTTTCTTCAGCAGGGACAGGGAAGATGGATAAAATTGATGGGAAGATGGATGGAGCCAAATACAGGACCATTCTGGAAGAAAACCTGATGGAGTCTGCAAAAGACCTGAGACTGGGATGGAGAGTTGTCTTCCAACAAGACAATGATCCAAAAAATAAAGCAAAATCTACAATTGAATGGTTCACCAATAAACATATCCAGGTGTTAGAATGGCCAAGTCAAAGTCCAGACCTGAATCCAATCGAGAATCTGTGGAAAGAACTGAAAACTGCTGTTCACACAGGCTCTCCATTCAACCTCACTGAGCTCGAGCTGTTTTTTCAAGGAGTAATGGGCAAACATTTCAGTCTCTCGATGTGCAAAACTGATAGAGACATACCCCAAGCGACTTACAGCTGTAATCGCAGCAAAAGGTGGCGCTACAAAGTATTTACTTAAGGGGGCTGAATGATATTGCTCGCCCAATTTGTCAGTTTTTTATTTGTTAAAAAAGTTTGAAATATCCAATAAATTTCGTTTCACTTCACGATTGTGTCCCACTTGTTGTTGATTCTTCACAAAAAATTACAGTTTCATATCTTTATGTTTGAAGCATGAAATGTGGCAAAAGGTCGAAAAGTTCAAGGGGGCCGAAAACTTTCGCAAGGCACTATCTCAAGAGCAGCTTTTTTCCATCTCCGCAACATTGCAAAAATGAGAAACTTTCTGTCAAGGAATGATGCAGAAAAGTTAATCCATGGTTTTGTTACTTCAAGATTTGATTATTACAATGCTCTCCTTTTTGGCTACCCAGACAAACACCCCCAAAAATTATTTAGTGCTTAACACGGCCGCCAGAATTCTGACTAGAACCGCAAAATTTGAATATACTGTATTAACCCAATTCTAGTCTCTCTACACTAGCTACCCATTAAAGCCCGGGTTCATTTAAAGGTTTTTATCACACCTATAATTCAGTGGGTGAAGTTGCAACATTGTACCAAATGCACCAAACACTATAAACACGTCACATGGCCGGGCTGTTGCCTAGCAATGGAAATTCATTGAAAAGGTCCAAGGCAAACTCGCCGTCATTTCCTGGTCTCAGAAATAATGGAGCAACACCTAATTTATGTGCTCTTTTTTGGTTTTACTTTGGTGTTCCATCAATCAAATATTGTAATACAAGTGACAGACTTTAATATATTGTTGGCGTAGTTTCTTAACTTTTACGCAACACCGATTAGTCATACGATTGAATCCCATTGCTGTCATCTTGGTCGGCTGACCATATTTGGATGAGGGCTTTCACCTCCTCTTCTGCCCATGTCTGTCCCCAAGACATTATTCAGTATTGTTTTGCACTTTTATCTACTACTCCTCTACCCACAATGCACAATTTTTTTGTTTTCTTTCCTATATTTGGATCACATTCTCTCCTAAAGTGAACAGAACTCTAGTTCACCTAGAAGCAGATTGAGACCCCCATTTTCAAGTGGACCAGAGTTTGTTTGTTTTAGCCGCACCAGAGTTTGAATGAGCTTTCACACCAGCCCAAACGAATCGGACTATCTGACCAAACACTCCAGGGTTATTTTTACATCCACCATATGAGGCAGCTGTCACATTGTGGGTGTACTGTTGAGGGAGGGAGACCCGAAGACCTGAAATAGTGGTAAACCATAATCATTTAATATGTCCACAAGGTCCGGAAATGTACAATAATAAAGGGTGGCATTTAGTGAGAGCACTATGGAGTAAACTATTAGCAACATGCTCTGCCCGATAGTGCCATATCAGGCACTGATATGGCACCACCAGCGGTGGCCATAGCAGGCCCTATAGTACAACAGGGAGCGTGGGACCAGGGACAGGCAGTTCAGGGAGCCTGGGGACAGGCAGTTCAGAAAGCCCGGGGACAGGCAGTTCAGAAAGCCCGGGGACAGGCAGTTCAGGGAGCCCGGGACAAGCAGTTCAGGGAGCCCGGGGGCAGGCAGTTCAGGGAGCCCGGGACAGGCAGTTCAGGAAGCCCGGGGGCAGGCAGTTCAGGGAACCCGGGGGCAGACAGTTCAGGGAGCCCAGGGACAGGCAGTTCAGGGAGCCCGGGGACAGGCAGTTCAGAGAGCCCGGGGACAGTCAGTTCAGGGAGCCCGAGGGCAGGCAGTTCAGGGAGCCCGGAGACAGGCAGTTCAGGGAGCCCTGGCGGCAGGGTGTCTGGGAGCCCTGGCGGCAGGGTGTCTGGGAGACCTGGCGGCAGGGTGTCTGGGAGCCGTGGTGGCAGGGGTTCTGGGAGCTGTGGTGGCAGGGGTTCTGACGTCAAGAAATCGGGGGTTTTCAAACGTCAGTGGCATAGGGGACCCTGGCAGTAGCGGTGCAGGTAGCCCTGGCAGTAGTGGTGTAGGAAGCTCTGAATCCCAAAGGTGGAGGCAGAACCAGGCCCTCCAGGTCTTGTATCGCCTGGAGCTCAGGAGGCAGCTGAGGCGGGGCCTGCTGTGGAGCAGGCTGAGGCGGGGCCTGCGGTGAAGCAGGCTGTGGCGAGGCTGCCATCTTGGGAGGACCGTTGGTCATCTTGGGAGGACCGTCGGCCATCCTGGGAGGACCGTCGGCCATCTTCGGAGACTGGCAGAGGCCCCTTGTGAGGCCTACTCTGGATATGGGATCTCTGAAAAGAGACATAAGGGGTCTGACAGGAAACTGAGGGACCCTACCACTCAGACGGGGAGCCCTAACACGTGGGCTAACACCCTGGACCTGAGAACTAGGGGCCTAGACTGAAGCCCTAGGGGCCTTGACTGGAGCCATAGGGGCCTTGACTAGAGCCCTAGGGGCAATGACTGGAGCCCTATGTGCAATGACTGGAGCCCTAGGGGTAATGACTAGAGCCCTAGGGAAAATGACTGGAGCCCTAGGGACAATAACTGGAGCCCTAGGGGCACTAGCAAGAGAGCTAGTGGGAAAGGCCCATAAGCTAGCCTGTGAGCTAGGGGAGCTGGGAAAGATAGCCTGTGAGCTAGGGGAGCCTAGCATAAGAACTAGGGTTGCTATTACCCATACGGGGAGCCCTACGTGGTGGACTACCACCCTGGACCTGGGTACTAGGGAGACTAGTAAAAAAGCTAGGGGAAGTAGGAGGCCTAATGGGAGAACTGGAGCAGCTAGCCTGGAAGATACTAGAGGTAGCCTGGGAGATAGAAGAGCTAGGGGTGCTAATAGAACTGGCAGGAAACTGGGGAACCCTAACACCAAGAGAACATCGTTCTCGGAACAACGTCCCGAGAACATCTCACCTCCTCTTCCATGTCAAAAGGCTCCTCGTCAGAGCTGTCAACGTCCCACATAGACGCCAGACGGAGCCGTTCCACCGGCTGCTGTCTTACGACTCCGGCAGTAGACACATCTTGAGCAGCATGCGCCCTCCCGAAAAATAATCCTCAGATAGAAAGAGAGAACCTCTCTCTAGCAGATCTCGGTCCCTCATCTTGGTTGATCATTCTGTCACGTTGTGGGTGTAGTGTTGAGGGAGGGAGACCCGAAGACATGAAATAGTGGTAATCCATAATCATTTATTGTGTCCACAAGGTCCAGAAACGAACATACAATAATAAAGGGTGGCATTTAGTGAGAGCACTACGGAGTAAACTATTAGCAACGTGCTCTGGATGCGGCACAGAACGGTACTAATATCTACTGATAAACCGTACGCCTAAACAATCACTCTAAGAACAAAGCAATACACTGATTACTATTTGAATGCAATCAACCGTATTGCTACCAATACAGCCTAGTACTGCCAAGCTAACGGGAGGTGCTGTAACCCTTAAAGGGATAGTACACGTAAGGGGAAACAAAACATAATGCAAAGCACTGAACGGTCACAGGGGGGAACTAAATGACCAATAAACACAAGAAACCTAAAATACTGAAAAAAGGGCACTAAAAGGTCCATAAAGAACAGAAAACGCCTACCCTCCCTGGGTAGGGTGTTACATCAGGTGTGAAAGCGACCTTACAGTTAACCTACAAAGCACTAAATAGACTTTCCCCTACTTATCTGTCTCATTTGGTGCAGCCATACATACCTTCATGTATGTTACATTCACAAGATGCTGGCCTCCTTACTGTTCCTAGAATTGGTAAACAGCTGGAGGAAGGGCTTTCTCATATAGAGCTCCAATTTTGTGGAATGATCTGCCAACACATGTGAGAGATGCAGACTCATTCTTAACATTTAGGTCTATGCTGAAAACTAATCTCTTTGTAAGTTTTGATATAGTGTAGTCTGTCCAAGGGGGCTAAAACAGTATGGCGAAACTTGTTGATTAACCACCCATGCTGGCTTGCCTGGTAGGCTTCCCTCTCTCCACTGGGATATCCTCACTCCAATGGCACTCAGGGGCCGAGTCCCTTGCCTGCTCATGTTACCACATGATACCCCACACTTGCGGGACTATGCTGTGTGGACTATACTCAACCCTCTTTCAGGGTGGTTGCGGTCTATTGGTGTCCCTTTGGTGGTTCAGTCTTGGCAATGTGGGTGGGTCTGAATCATGCCTGTTTGCTCCTGCCCAAGGTTTTCTTTGTGCCGGACCATGTCTCCAGTCCCCCCAACTCAGCCCCAGATGTTATGCTGCAATAGTTTATGTGCCCGGGGTACTAGGGTCTTTCTGTCCTTTCCCAGTCCCCACTTAATTCTCATTGATATGTGACATTAGACGAGAGGCAGTTTATATATTTATTTTGGGGTCAGAGATGTACCAAGGTACTAGACCCAAGGTATGCCCTCTCTAATGTTTCTGATGTCATGTTCATCCTAGGAGGACCCAAACCCTTGGAACATGCTTCAGGACCATGTGGCGTGATGACTCCTTCCTGTCGCCGTCCTTTGTCCACCCCACTGTGCTGGTGCCCACGTCATTGCTGTTGGTGATCACGTTTCCACCTGGTGACTCCAGCTGTACCTCTCCAGAGAGTGTTGCATTCTCCCTGCCCAAGAACACAGAACTGTGCTGATGCTACACAAAGACTATGGTCACAGCCCACCCATTCCGTAATTGACCATAAGCCTAGATATAGATAGTGGTTACATTTATCATTCATTATATTGCACATTCCTCCATGAACTTTCAAGTAAAAGGACAACCAGGTTGGTTGTAGTAAAGTCGCAAAACATGTTGAAATGTTTTAATGAAATTGGATTGACATCATCAGTAAAAAAAAATCAGAATATTTGTGTGGCACTTCTTAGTTTAATCAAAATGATTAATCACTTTCACATTTGGTCATAACCTCAAACAACCTGCGGATTATTGTCGCATTTGTTTGTTGTTTCAACTTCCAAGAATGAGAACTGCCGGCATGCTTCTCTGTGTGAAATCAAGGTCTGTATTCCGGTGGAAGAGTGACACTTTTCTATTTATTCTGGGGCACTTTAACTTGTTCTGACGTTTGTTGAACCCCACCTGTGATGTCATGATATGATAGTAGTATATAATAAGCTATAAAATAAAGTGTATTCATTGATTGCTTGGACCGAAAGTTTGAACAAACCTTCAGTAGTACTGACTAGATAACGTGCGTAAACATCAACCTCTGAAAACGTGTTCACAAAAAGATATTGGGACAAACAATGCAGGAGGCCTGACCATGCAAGTCCTCTAGCTGTCCATGTTATTACTGACAGGAGACAAGCCTAAGGCCACACCAGCAGGTCTCCCAGCGCGCTCGGATCGGACCGTACCAAAATCAAGATGGAAGAATAACAGAGACAGTAGGGGTGAAAGAATTGTTGGCTGGTGCTTCGTTATTTCACTGTTACATAAGTACATAACTTTGAGAGGAGGGGAGAGAACAGGGGAGGTTGTACATGTGCGTGTGGGTGTTTTGGTTTAACACATCATATTAGGACCAGAAGTCTTCATAAGGATAGTAATACTTGACAGAAATTGTCATATTAGGAAGACCTTTTGCCGGTCCCTGTGAAGACAAAGCCAATTTCTGGCTTAGGGGTTATGTTTAGGGACAAAGTTACAGTTAGGTTTAGGGTAACATTTTAGGGTACTTTCAGTTTCAGGCAATTTAGGTTAGGTTTAGGGTTAAGTTTAGTCAGTAGGGGAAGTTTTAATTTAGGCATAGATTTTAGGTTATTAAGATTAAGGTTAGGATTAGTGTGGGGATATCTTAAGGTAATGTTTACGTTAAGGTTAGGGCAAGGGTTAGGTTTAAGGTAAAATGGATGTTTATGTTTTCTGGTCCCCATGAGGTTACATTACTGTGCATGTGTGTGTGTGTGTGTGTGTGTGTGTGTGTGTGTGTGTGTGTGTGAGATGGGGTTTGTAAGAGTGCAAGGAGTTGGAAGGGAGAAGGGGGTTGGGGTGTGTAATAGACTGAGCAAGGATCAAAAGGGGTCCCTCAGACGTTTAGACCTAGTTGACACAGAATATGATTGCAAGAGGCTTAAAGAAGCAGGAGCGAGGAGAGAGGAAATTCCAAACAAAGAGAAATATCTGATACAGCCATCGAACTTCCAAGAGTCTCCTGGTGTGCTCTCACTTTCCCTTTGAAGACAAGAGTTTCAGCACACAGAGAGCAGAAGTCAACTGGAATCAGGTGTGACACAGACACGCACGGCAGAGGAGTCTGTTGTTCTCCCTTTTTATATAATTCCAACCATTTCCAGGTATTCCCACTACATGGAAGAAACCTGAGACGGCATTGAGTCTATAAAAACACACAGGGACAGGGTCAGGACCCCACTCTGAGGGGCACCATGGCTGCAGGACAAGCCGATCTACCCATCCACAGTGGTGGGCCTCGGCTTTGCAATGTCAACAGAGCTGAAGCCCCATTGTCCGGTCCACTGCTTGAATTAATACAGCCCACAATGGGACGAGTGGCTTCCTTGCTTTTAATAGCTGATGCTTGTGAAATTCCCAGAATAGCAGAAAGTGTCATGTCTGACAGTCTAGACTCTAGTGAACTGAGCAGATGGCTGAGGAATGGAGAAGGGAAGAGTCCATAGTGCTGGGAATTATTAAGATATAGTATTACCCCAATGCTTAGCTGCTGGCATGACACGTATGACAATTCTTTCAATTAAACAAGGAGTTTGAAAACATTTTATTGTGAAATATATTGCTCACAGGTCACATTCTATGTTTACTTTGGCACACATATAATTATTAAGTGGAAGGCAATGGTTTTCATTTTATCAGTATTCCTGCAGTTACAGCCTGGTTCTAGATAATTGTTGAATAACAAAAAAAAACAATTTAAAAATATTATTACATTTATAATTAAACCTGTGCTATGTATCTTTATTGAAAACTACAAAAACACAAAAAATATTTTAGGACTAGTAGACATTGGGAACGAGCATATTGGATCCAGGGTTAAAAACATAAACTTAAGTAATACAAAATTGAACTTTCACATTATCCAACTTGCAAGCAATGCATATTATGGACAAAATAAGAATCTTTATTTTAATTGGTTATTTTGTCTCTGTATAATTGTTATTGTGTTCCATAAAATATACATAAAATATAAATATAAAAAATATGTGAAATTTACCCCAACAAAGACAAATGAATTAAAAGTTGCATAGTGAATGAATCTTTAAGAAATGGTACTTTAATTCAGTATAATAATAACATTACCTAGGGCTAGAAAATGTCAGCAAACTCACCAAAAAGGTATTACCACAATACGTAGTGCAGGTGCCAAAAAGATATCACTAAAATCCTCACTAATATTTTGAAGACCGATTCTTCATATAAATAGTTTTGATGACAGTATTGAAACCTAGTCAGTGCAGATACCAGTGTAGGTACCACCAGATCATGCAAAAATAATTAAATGATTCTGATATTATGAAAACAACATAACTAGATAGGGAAAACCTACACATAATGTACCGGTTATTTTATAATGAAAAAAAATATATATATACTGTATATTTTCATAATGAAAGTTATTTTTGAACAAAATCTTATTTTATTCTTAATGTGACTTATTACCATAGATTTGCAGTCACAGATTAAGCCCAGTTCTAGACTAAAAGTAAAACTCAATAGATAATCTCTACCAAAATGTATTTTTAGTCCTAGACTATATTGAATCTGTCTCTCAGAAACCCTTCTGTAATGAAAAAAAGATGACCTCTTTCTAGGTTCAGAACACTGATGATGACATAGTATTTTACTGGATGTATTCCACTGTATAGCAGACAGTATATAGTTCAATTTAATTGGATGGAGATTTGGGACGAGTAACCTCCTCATTTTATTGTACAGGAAAGCACTTTGGGGAGCTGTAGTGAAAAGCGCCAGCTCCATAACTGCTTCCCATTATCCATTACCAGGCCTGTTGGGACTCCCTTCCTAGAATCACACAGTCAGCTCAGCGCATGTTTACCTCACAGCCTGGCTATCTGACCTGAGAGGCGTCTCCACTCTGTGAAGCTCGCTGGGCTGGGCAGGTCCTGGCATGCGCGGCACACACTGAAGCCAGCCAGGCATCTATCCTCCGCAGCACTGACTGACAGCAGGGTGAACCTCTGGAGGCGGCCCCTACACTACTACATCCCCTACTAACACATATAGGACTCTGGTCCAAAGTAGGGCACTACCTAGGGAATGAGAGGTGATTAAGGACACGCCTTATGGCTTTGGAAGACAAGGAGACATAGGCAAGCCAGAGCCCATGGAACCTGCAGGGCAGCACGGATGATTAGCGTGCTATGAGGAACTATGGAGGGATGACAGAAGGGAGGAGAAGAGAAAATTGGTTGTAGCCCATGATGCCATGAAATGGAGCCTATCCTTTCCATGCGGTTGAGCTCAACATTAGATAGTGAGTGCTGAAGTTAGACAGACAACTGAAGTGATCTAGGAGGACGGGAGATGTTTAGTAGCTGGAATTGAAGAGAGGTGTTAGGTCACCAGATATGGGATGTAATATAATGGCACCAAAGCAGCAAATAATTTTGTTTTCTGAAGTATTTATAATTTGGAGATACTTTATATCTAGTTTTAGATGTCTGAGTTAACAGTGAAAAACTTTCATAGTGCGATGAAAGTAACATCAGTCCACTACACCTCCTTACACTTCAGACCTTCCATGAACAGACATCACACCGTCTGGCAAGGCTGGCCCCACCCCCACCCCTAAAGTCTGGTCCTGTTTCAACCCCACTCAGCGCAGTAACATTTTAGACAATCTGTGTTGTCTGCAAAACCCAAAGACAATGGGAGACAGTGGGAGGACGCTAGCCACCTTGAGAGAGAAAGAAAGGAAGAGGAAAAGAAATAGTGGAAGACAGAAAGAGAGACATTTTATTCTGGAAGGTGTTTGAAGCATACTGAGATTCCTGGGTAGAATTCTAGCCCCGGGGGTGGATGGCTTTGTTTTGAAGTAGCAGGGGGGATTGTGAGTGGCTATTTTGGGCCTGGGGGCAACGTCTGGAAGGCTGGGCACCCAATAGAGGACCCAGGCAGGCACTGACGAATACCTGTCTATAGGGAGCCATGTTATGTCAGTGCCCAGATGGCCACACTGATGGATCTGTTTTGCTTGTTAAGCTTTGGTGGGTTGGGTCACCCTCTCGGTTAGATAAATGAAAGCCCAAATATGTAACCCCACAGGAAGGAAAAGTACTAGCACCCTATTTTTTTACTGCCCTACCTCCCCCAGTACATATATCTGGATTAACATGCCATTAATTACAAAGCCCTCCTCTCAATTCCTTTCCAGAAGTATAGTAGCATGATTCATTATTGACTATGACATATTTTTACATTACATGTATGATATAAACCACTTAGGGCCTTTTAACCCAACAAAGCTTACAGTACAGTAAGTGTACATACCTGTTCAGAATGTATACAAATGTGACCCTTGTTGGAATTGACGCAGCGTTTCTAACCAACAGAACCACATTGTATTTACATTATTTACTGATGTGTTAAAGTCAATGTCCTCTTGGGTATTTAGGGGAAAGGTGGTAGGTACAGGCTGGAATTTTTAGGGCTAAAAAACATGCCCATCTACAACAGGCTACAAGTAAAAAGGACACACTGGTATATTACAGATACAAATTACAACCTGTATTCCATAGATGAAAGGCTACTTACAAGCTATGCTTCAAAGCTGTAGAGCAGCAGATTTGTAAATGAAACACATGGTTCTCAACATTTACCTCAGTTGTGATGTGTGTTAAGATAATAACAGAAAGAGGACAGATTCATGCACGTACACTTTATGTGTCCTTGAGTGTATACCAACTACACTGTTGCATATTATTTGTGTTCTGTCAGAAAAAGATAATCAAACATTATTTTGATGAGCTGATGTGGCTGGTAACCAACAAGTTATATTGCTTCCTTAGAAACTGTCACTAAAAACGTATCACAGACCCTATTGTCGAGGCATTGAGAAAGTAGTCAGAGTGAAGTGTTACTAATTATCCCAGAATATTTCATTAAACATCTCTGTGATCTAGCTAGGGTACAATTGCCAAAGTTATATATTTTTGTTGTTACAGATTTGTGGTTTAGTCAGGTTGGCATATTTAGACAGTGAAAATATTGGTAGGAAATGTGTTACAAGGGCAGCTATTTTGTATAATCTGGGGTACATGCCAGATTGTGTCCAGAAGTGTAATTTAGTCCTTATATGGAAGATTAAACTGGTGCCTGCATATACTGGGATGAACAAATAGGACTAAACCTAGAGAAAAATGATAACTAAAAGAGTGTTTGAAAGGGGGTGAATCATTTGAAACACATCGCTTATATGGTGGACAATGGAAACACTGCTAGAAAGAGTCAGTATAAAATGTATACAGTATTTTAAATATCTGAGAAATATACAGTAGATATGATGGGGTTTTGGAAATTAACTGTGCTAGTTAAGGCCTTTATTGACCTGTGGCTGTAGTTAAAGAAACAGCAAAAAGCAATTTTATAAAACAAAGTGTTCCACCTTCACATAAGCCACAACTTAACTCTGCTCCATTAGCATACCTGTGCATATGTACAGCCTGTGATGTACTGGCAATAATCCACTGGAGCTTTTCAGGAATCAGGTTCACCTTTATAATCTAATTAAATTATACATCTGGCAAACAGGGATATTGCCATTAGGTTTAGTTGAAATCAAACCAGCCGAACAAGCGCCAACACACTCTACGACATTAGTTTACAGTTGTTGGGTTCAAAGCACAAAGTCTAAAATGACAGGGTGGTATTCTCTGACCTATCTGCACTCTCCTTTTCCCCTAAGAAAAAACGTCAATACTGATAGGCATATTGCATAATTGATATTCAATTACTCCTCAATTGGAGACACATTATTAAGTAGAATACAAGATTGAAACATTGTTTCAGGCTACAGACAAGCATAGAATAAAACATTTTGATTACATAGCTATATAGGGACATTTTGATTACAGAGCTATGAATTTCCAAGGGTAAGTTTGCATACAGTGTGTCACTACAGGGTGAAACTAGTTAAATACAGAGGCATAAAGCTAATGCACAGCTCCTTTAGGTGACCACGAAAAGGCAAAATAATGGAATACAGTATCTCACTGTTGCATGCACCTTGTTATAACTGTGTAACAAACAAACTAATTTCGAAATAGAAAGGGTTAACTCGACTACCCCTTATGGTGCTATGAACAAACCGTAGCTAAATCAAAAGCTCACAAGCCAAATTGAATACATTTACATTATACAAAACATGCTGAGCATTCTAAACTATTTCAATAACTTCAATTCATAGGCCTACATACGAATAATATTAAACGTCCTCTCTGCTCCATTCTAACGATGTAAATACATTAAGATTGTTGAAACCGACCGCTAAGTTGCTCCCGGTGCTCCTGGCTCCCTGTAGGCTCGATGTCTACTTTGTGTCCGCACAACCCCAGCCCCTGGACCAGCTGCTCCAGAGGCAGGTCGGAGTCCGGTTTGGGGTAACACCGTAGCCCGCTGGAGCATCTCGGCGTGTACACGCCGCAAAACTCACCCTGTTGCCGGGCGCACACCGGGCAGCAACCGCAGCCGGGTTCGCGGACTATCTCGACACAAGTCTCGGTGAGCTCGGTAAGCTTCGGGCATGCAGCTTGACGTTCGGCGGTACAACTAGGACACCGGAAAACCATCTCTGCAAAAGAGGCGCCGATGAAACCCACCGACAGCAGCAGCAAGCTACAGCCTGAGTACGATGTCATTCTCGGTATGGAACTTCTGGTCAGTTCTTGGGGCGATGGAAAGCAACTCCAGGTAATAGAAGAGAACTGTGCATGCGAACAGGTGAAGCGAGCGTTTGGGTTGGGTTCTGCAGGGTCCTATACACGGCAAAGTTCACTGACAGACAGCTTGTCCGGCAGTGGTGTATCGCAGAGCAGCAGGCAATTTTGTCAACTGACTCCCTGACCAAATATTGTGGCCCCCCAAGTTGTATGTACAAGTAGACAATACGTAATACCAGAGCAAGTCACTGCTCCTGTTGTAGACTAATAAACTTAAATTGTAATCAGTCAAGTCATTGGCCAATTGTTGAGGACATTATGTTAATTACACTCAGACACAGCCATCAGAAATTAGAGCTCACATACAAAAGGCTACACTTATTGGCACCATAGTTGCAATGACTCTCGGCAATGGATAGCCTATTAAAACGGTTTTGCAATAGTATATACTCGTTATAGATACTATATGTACATTAGCCTATTTTTTACTTATTATAATTATTGTTCAATTTCAAAAGCCTATTTCTTGTTTCTAAAGATTCAAATGCTAGCATAGGAAAAGCAATGAAAGTTCAAGTTGTGCCAATGTCTAATGCAACTCAACAGACAAAAACTAGGCAGCATTCCATTGGCTGGGACTAAGATAAGCAATAGTAGCATACATACTGTAGCATGTTTGTTTATATCAGCGTGCACCCTCTCCCTCAAAAATAAATACATCAGCAAAAATAAACAGAAAACAAAACGTGTTTCTTTCATGGAACGCTGCAACATTCCTGCCATGTCCATTGACACTCAATGAAAGTCCAGGCCAAGGCTGTAGTCATTCACATCCTAGTATGTTGCCTATTGATCAGTTATGCCAGGCACCGAGGTGTCGTGCTTACCTACCAAACAAGCTCCCATTAACCCGTCCCGTGCGGCGGGTGCCGGGGAGCATACACTGTTTATTTAAGCGCCCTGAAATAGAAATGCGCGCTGCATACGTTAACCCTACACTTCAGCTAGCCAGTCACAGATGTTTGTGGATTATTTTGTTTTGTGGGTGCCCCCTGATTCGAAGCTATTTCTTATATTTACGGTCGGCAGTAACTGGGGGGGGGGGGGGGGCGTCTGAATTACTCCAGAGGTGTTTGCCCTGAACCTCATATGTCATTTTATTAAAAGCAACGTTGGGGAGGAGAAGCAGATATGGCCTGGATTATAAATAAAGCCTGGGGCTAAAGTTTGCTCAGTGTCTGGGGATGGCCACTGCGTAATTGGGTAACAGGCCGCAGTATCTGGCTAGTAGTTGTTCAAGTCATTCCCAACAAGGTCAGTTACGTACCTAAAAATTCCCTCAGAATTATTAAGTCAATAAAATACAGGTCCGCATTGATAGGTAGTGCTCGGTGAAACCCCCTTATGCAGTGAATGCCAACACTATAACTATCTATGCATATGTATAGTGAACAGAGCTACACTTCATTCCAACGCACACATCTATTGAAGCGTGTATTTGTCCGTGGTAAGGCTGAGCAGAAATCCTCTCATTGAGAGAAGGGTATTTTCAGGATGCGTCCAGCACAGATGGAGGACCAGTTTATACTGGTATGTATTAGAAGAGTAGCATGGCATGATATCAACAAAACCCTGTGATAATGTTGGGATTCAATATGATCTGAGTATTTACTGACTCTTGTTTCCTTTTGATAGTGTAATTTCTTTTTTTTCCACTCTCTCATTCTCTTCTCCACCCCCTCTCTTTTTCTCTATGTGAGATTCAGTGTAGTATATTGCTACCACAATACAAAGAGAGGGTTTAATTCAACCTGCCAAAGCTCTCAGGGGCCAGCTTTGTTCTGGGTTTAAAGTAAACAGTGACGGTTCACCTGCAACAATTTAAACATGCCCTTGGAATGGAGCAAAGACAAAGGGACAGTGATCGAGTGCTCTATGTTCTATGTCTCATCAATATGCCATGAAAGGTTGTACAATGATGCTATTTCACTATACTGCAAGGCTCTGGACACAGAGGATGAGCTTTTAGCCTGGTTCCAGTTCTGATGCGCTGTCTGGTACTAATCCAATTTTGAGATTAACTTTTGTTTGTGAGCTGGGTCTCAGTGTTCCCATACGGTTCTTCTATTGTAAGGGAAAGTTTTGGACACTGAATGAGTGCAATGTTTATTTTGTGAGTTGATTAAAGTTAATTGACTTTCCAGAGACTGAGGGACTGATCAGATAAATAGTGGAATTTGGGGGAAAGTGAAAACATTTAATCCTAAGATGTTTACTCTCATTGAAATTTACTAATATACACAAAGGCATTTTAACATAATCTATAGCATTGTTTATTTTTTTGGTTTGGAATACTTGTGTTTACTTGAGAAACACAAACAGAAAAAAAATGCCATGCCGTCAGTCTGAACAATAAAAAGTTAACTTGGACATCAAGATCCCAAATTGCTTTTGAGAGATTTCGCCTTATAACGCATCTAACAAATTAATCAGCAGTGTTTAGTTTGTCCATGTTTTACATAACATGAATCAAGTTGCTTGATTTTAATAAAAATCAAAGATCATGAGAAATTGAATCAGTCACAACCTGCTTTTAGTGCATGCTTGGCCTGCAGATAAACCTTTTGCTGCTTGTTCGCATCTCAGCGAATGGTAATGTTTACCAAATCACTGTACGTAAATCCTTACATGGAAACATCTCCAGTCCAAATGGAAAAATATTGTCTTTTGTATGGATGTGTTTGTTTGGTTGTTTGTGTTTGTGTGTGTGTGTGTGTGTGTGTGTGTGTGTGTGTGTGTGTGTGTGTGTGTTACCTAGCAACAATACATGAACGTAAACTTGCATAATTAGGAAAATAACACTTGGTTTAAAATGTGGAAATTCAAAGTTCCCCTAAGACATATTTGCAGTAGGCCATTTATAATTATTTATAGTGTTAATCACTCTAGTAAATATAACTTTCCAGAACATTAAACAAGTACCATCTCAGGATTAACTTTGTAAAGAAGAGCAAATTAAAACATTAGAATGACCTACTACCCCAAACCTAACCCCTTTCTCGCTGTCCTCAATTTTTATACCAAAAAGTAAAAGTACGCATTAATCTGGATCGTGTACGTAATTTGATAGTTCATTTTGGGACAGGGAGCCATCTAGCGGTGGCAATGGCCAAAATGAGTCTAACTGAATTAGACCTAGTTTAATTCCCAATCTCTGTTAGTCCAGAAATAACGTTTTATTGTATTCACCTGATACTTATTTATTATAATGTATTTTAAATCTGTCCACTAGAAGTAACATAACATTTTCTTGAGTACCATAACACAGATATTTTATGGTGGGTCAAGGAAATCTTATGATACGTAACCAACAGTTACGACAACGCGGTTTTCGTCCATTAAAAGTAGTACCTTAGGGCCACCGTATGTATACATTTCTGGAAGTTCCTCACGTGATATCGGTCCTTGCAGAGATGTCAATATCTAATTGGCAATGCGTTGGAAACTTGAAGGCTTTTGACTGCTGCTTTTATAGTACTGCTGGCAATCAAAAGGGAGTATCGATGTTGACCATTGTTTGACTGTGACATAGCTAAGGTATACAATGTTTGCCAAAGTGCAAACGTCGTTAGAATTTTAGGACAACTTAGCTAACTGCTACATGAACACAGATAACTAGATGGGTTAATAGCTGACTATCGTTAAAAAGGGGTCGCTAGCTATCTATTTGTGGCTTTTCGCAATTCATTAATGTCTCAATAGCCACGTTTATAATGAAAACAAATATCCATTCGTTTTTATAACGATAGTTTATCAGAGTCGAGATGCTGAACTACGTAAATACTGCCAGTTTTACATTGATTTTGATGTTGCCAGTACTTCCTGATGAACAGTGGCCTGTTGTAGGTCACGATTATTAGCTAGTTAGTGTTACCAGTAACTGAGCAAAGTTAATATGTTGTCCATAGCATTTAAAACCAACCAACCAACCAACTAACATTTGAACATATTCAACGATTTCTTTGAATATGTGTTGATTGCTGCATTGTTCCCTAAGTTGTCTTGTAGTTAGTTTACTGCAATAATAATATTAATAATAATAAAACATTTTCTAAAATTAGTGGTATTTTAGTTTGCGTGTTTTTGTAACTGTCATAATTGAACTATTTAAATAGTCTGCCTTGGTTTCAACTAGCTAATAATCCCCATTTTGTTTACCATCAGGATGGCTGCATGCCAAAGCGGTCAATCCACACTCGTCCACAGCTTGGCAACTCTACTTCGGAATGATGGTACAGTACCTGTTCTGACTCTATGTTAATATCACGTGTCCCAAAACAATCTAGAGACATTACTCCTACATTATCCCTGATACTTATCCATTCTTCCTCAAACCCTTTTGTCACAGACATGTCCTTCTCTGAGGACTGCTTATTGTTTGCTATCAGAAACACATTTTATTAGTGCATTCTATGTCTACTGCCAGAGCACACATTATTATTTCAAGATAACATGGTTAATCAAAAATAGTTATTCTGGATTTTAGGACAGTTGTGGGTTTAATAGAGGAAGGCTATTATAACAGTTGTTTCAAGTTGTGTGTTACCATTGATTTGTCTCCAGGGGCCTCCGTACTGGACGGCAGCAGCACTCTTACTCTGCTGGCTGACTCACTGCAGCACTTGAGTCGTCTCTTTGAGCAGTACCTCCTCACCAGGACCCATCAACATGGATTCCTGGCTCTGCCGTCACACCCTGCTGACACGCCCTCCCTACTTCAGCTCCAGTTCCTGTTTGATGTACTGCAAAAGACTGTCTCACTCAAGGTGTGTTTACGTGTGTCAGTAGTACTTCATAATAATCTTTTTCATTAAAATGTACACAGTTTAAAGACACAGTCCATGAACAGTTTCAAGATACAATCTAAGTAGAATCGTCGTCTTACCGTAGTTAGCTTGAAACCCTTCTTTGATATTGTAGCTATTCCCTTACTGAGCTTCAGGCAGGGAATTCCCAACAAATGTGTGATGTACGGTTTGCTAGAGGAAGTCCCATTGACAGAGCTGTCAATCAAACCTGAGCCATACGGTGACATCTAATGAGTTCACAGAGCGAGCACAATGACTAAACACATGAGAACGAGAGAGAAAAACTAGACACTTCAGAGAAGTGCAGGGACTCGCTTTAGCTCTAGTGTGCCTAAATTCACATTCTTTACAACCTGGAGGGCTAAATAGTTTTAAATATTGCCTAAAATCATGGAAGTCATCATTAAATGACTCTGAAATTAAAGTACATAACAAATAAACAATTGGAGATAAAAACAATTTTATTGAACATAATATACCTATACCTTTTGCAGATATAACAGCCAAACACACTTGTGGGATTGTTTTGATAACTGAAATCAACTATTGTTTGGAACGTTCTTCCCAACACTGTTGCAAAAGTTACCGCAAATGTGTTGCACCTGTAGGTTGCTTTGCTTTCATCCTCCTTCCCAGTTCATCCCAGACCAGCTACATAGGGTTTAGGTCTGGAGACTGCTGCCATTCCATGATTTGAAGCCTACCATTTTGTTATTTTTTTCTAAGGTAGTTCTGACACAGGCTGGAGGTAGGTTTTGGGTCATTATCATGCTGTGGGATGAACCAACTAGGCCGACACAGAGGGTGTATTCCATGGTGCTGCAAAACACTGTGTTAGCTCTTCTGTTTCAGCCTGCCACTCACTCAGTGCAAGTTCCTGACTGCTGGATGAAGCAATAGAGCCCCACACCATCACACTTCCTACTCTATGTTTGACAGTTGGTGATACACACTAAGGAACCATCAATTTGTTTACTCGACGGTGTACAAAATCCCTTCATGCTAAACTAAAGGTTACATTTTTTGGTTATCTGTCCACTAGGGCTGGGTGATATATCAAGTTTTAGCGGTATATTCAAGTTTGCTTTTGAGCAGGATATGAAAAAGCCCTATATTGTGCTAGTAGAATATATTTTTCTGTGCCCATATTTGTTTCTACACTTAAAAAAACAGCCCTGTGTCACGCTTTTTGTAGAGCTCCTTTCTGCACAGCAGTTTTTGGTCAGGGTTTAATCCATGTAAAAGTAACCCATCAAATCAGTCCAACAGCCTTGCCCATCTACATTAACTAGCTTAAAGAGGCAGTCAATCTCATGAAGGTTAACATTGAAGCTTAAAAATAATATACTTCAGATAATTTTTTTTTTTTTAGATTAAATGCTTAACATAAGTCTTTCCTGTGCATGCATAACTGCAGTAAAACGATTGGTGCCAGAAGTAGCCTACTTGCACAACAGTTCTTTTCCAGCACCTGAGACATAATCACACAGTAGAACGGGAGAAGTGTGGATACAGAAGAGAATTTGAAAAGCTGGTGGCTCCAGGAGAGATGTTCAGCAAACTACTGCAGTAACATCAGTTTTTCCTGATCGTTTTAAAATAAACACAGAGCAGCAAAATAAGAGCAAATCTTAAATGTAAAGGCGTAAATGTAGGCAATAATGATATGGGAGCATGACATATGTTCAAATACATATCAACCGTTGTTTTTATTAGATTGCTTGTATTGCTTTTTAAACCTGGTGGATACATTTCTGCAGAGCATATCGTTAGTGAACAGGCTACTTTTTCTAATCTGCAAATAATTGTTTGACCAAAAAAAATATGGAAATCATTAAAAAAACCTTCACAAAAAAGAAGAGTTTAAAATAAGCAGTTAATTTGCAATCACCAGTAGCCTAGGTAAGCAGTTCTCAACCTGCAATTTTGGACAGCTGAACTTGGGCCCACAAGACTGTTTATATAACTATATATATATAATTATTTCATATTGTTTCTTTATTTATGTGACCCACATCTAATATGATTGAGCATTATTTTACTAAAATACATTTGAATATTAAATTGACAGAGATTGGTAAATGTTCCAAAACAATGTCTGTGTCTTGCACACCTCTTTGTCAAAGAAAGTGCAATGTTTCACTTGTTCATTTTAATAAAGAAAATACAAATTTTTTCTTTACATGTGTACACATTTTCTAAACTTTTAAAATAACTAAATATCGAGATATATTGTTAGTTGTTAAAGCTACCAAATATATTGAGATACTCATTTCGGGCCCAGCCCTACTGTCCACAACACATTAGTCTTCAGTCGCACCAGGCGGTGCTTTGTGAGCCCTTTTTTCTTATTTTGCCATCATAGCAATGGTGATCATAGTGCCACTTAAACTTTAGAACCTACAGCTTAAAGTCTTCTCTTCACAGTTGAAACTGAGATTTGATTACTTCAACCAGTGTTAAGCTGTGCTTGATTCTGTTGTCTTGTGAGCCACCTACCGTGCAAGCAGTTGACCTTCAGGAACTCATCTTCTGATTCTGTTGTGGCTTTGGCTCAGTCAGACCTCTTTTTTTTCAGAGTTTACAAGTTCCTTTGATAGTGTAGGAAACTGTACTTAATGACAATTTGGCTTTTTTTGCATTTTCTTTAAAGGCAATATCTATAATTTTAAGGGTTATAGTGGTCTGTCTGTCTTACTTAATTTATTTTTTCCTGCCATTACGCTAGCAATATCCTACAATACAATACCATTACAATACAATACTGCCCAACTAACTTCCATTTCTGAAGAACATCTGTCAGTTTTTAACCCGTTACATGTTTCCTTGAAAAAGGCCTTTATTCATAAATCTGAAATGTTAATTATTTTCCAGTTTTTGTAACCTTAAACTCTGGCAGTTTACCACTTACCTTTGTAATCTTTCAAGGTTATTAACTGATCTTAAACTGCCTAAATTTAAAAAAGAAAAAGGAAAAACTGGTGTGTTTTGACAATTAATGGATGTTTGTTGAGATGATGGTCCTATTATATAGTGAACTTATTATGTAGTTAATTTATTGTTAGAAAAATATGTTGAATGTGTTCTTTGCTTTGAATAAAAAAGCTGTGGTTTTAATTTTCATCCAAGCTTTTTCAAGAGGCAGAATTTGATGATTTTCCTGTCCAAGACACATAAATAATAAATGCTGATTGATTGGCCAAGACTTAAAGGGGTAACTCTCACAAATTCTTCATTTTCAACTGAAACGTGATGTTTCTGAGGTAGATATAGTGAAAAACATACATTTTCTTGTTCATTTTGACAGTTTGTTGCTAATGTATTGTCACGGTTTCTAGAACAAAATCAAGGTCTTTGCTGCATGTTCTTCAAAACTGCCATCTCAATCTTCGTCAATCGAGGGAGGAATCCCGTATGATGCAAATCTGGCCAGTGAATATTAATTAACATTGTTGGGCAAAGGAAAAAAATGGAGCGTATTCTTGTAGTGCAGTTTAACTACAAAATGACTACTTATAGTTGGATTTATTCATGGCATTACAAGCATGTATTAAATGAATGAAGCGGTGGGCCAAAGCTGAAATTGAGGAGGAGATACACTTTATATACTCTTTAAGATTTTTACTTCAGATGGAATGGTTTATATGTACACTTAAGCCACTAGCTGGAGCCATGGTTTGTTGATAGTGACCTGTCTGGCTCACAGTTTGTATTCAATTCCTCAGCTCATCAACCCAGTTGGGTCAAGGGTTCAGTCAGTGGTCAAGATCTTCCCTTTCAAGTCCCTGAAGTCCTTAGAGGTACGGCCCTACAGGAGAACATACTCATATATCACATCTGTGTGTCTGTCTGATGGCACATTGGTTTGTGTTTCTGTGTCTCAGCTGAAGCGTGTCCCTCCTCACTATCTGGAAGGCCTGAGGGGAATCTACTCCCAGCTGGAGGTTCTTACCTGCTCTAGAAGCCTCAAGTCCCTGGAGGTAGCGCACACACTCACATTGCTGTCTCTTTCAACAACTGACCCCCCCTCCATGTTGTGGTTTGAGCTACTTTTCGTGTTCTAGGAGCTGTTGTCTCTGTGCGGTGGGGACCTGAGCTCCGCCTTGCCTTGGCTAGAGTTGCACACGCTGAACTTCAGCTACAACTACATTGTCTGTCTCGATGAGTCCCTGGTGAGACGGCCGCACGGACTCCCGCGCTCTATATCCTTTCACTGACTCACTTGCCACCAGTTGAAAGTGGCTTGTTTATGGTCTCATGTGACTCTTTCTTCCAGACTTTACTGAATGTTTTGAAGTCCCTCGACCTCAGTCACAATAAAATTCAGGAGTGTGCTGAGTTTCTCAAGGTAGGTTAGCATGATGAAACTATGAAATACACATTACTGGCTTTGTTGGGAGGCTGTTTAAGTTGAAGGTACTGCGGAGTGATGCAGAAGCTGGCAGTATTGGCCTAACACCACACTGACAATCATTTTCCTCTTGTCAGTCTCTTAGTGAACTGGAGCACCTGAACCTGGGTTACAACAACCTCCAGAGAGTCCCAGCACTCAGCATGAGCAGCAGGTCCAAGCTCCTTACCCTGGTCCTCAGAAACAACGAGCTGGAGACCATAAACGGTAACCCGGCCACGACTCATCTCTGTTCACCCAGTGTCTGACAGTGCTTTGATGGCTGGAGGAATACTGGTAGTAATAATAATTTAGTTTAGTCAGACAACATAAGCGGTGGACGTGGAAATATTTTAGGGTACTGTCTGAAAAGACTCTGTCAGATGTTTTCAGAGCCTGCGCTATCTTACCCTCTAGTGGAAGCTTATTTCAACATTGACTGAGAAGGCTACATGGCTGTCCACAGAGCTGTCCACAGAGCTGTCCACAGAGCTGTCCACAGAGCTGTCCACAGAGCTGTCCACAGAGCTGTCCACAGAGCTGTCCACAGAGCTGTCCACAGAGCTGTCCACTGAGCTGTCCACACAGCTGTCCACTGAGCTGTCCACAGAGCTGTCCACATAGCTGTCCTCGGAGCCGTCCTCGGAGCCGTCCACTGAGCCGTCCACTGAGCCGTCCTCTGAGCCGTCCTCTGAGCCGTCCACTGAGCCGTCCACTGAGCCGTCC
>JACXGM010006555.1:5389-32613 GCA_016801145.1 Umbra pygmaea | reverse complement strand
AGTGTTTGAGGGGGAGTGTTTGAGGGGGAGTGTTTGAGGGGGAGTGTTTGAGGGGGAGTGTTTGAGGGGGAGTGTTTGAGGGGGAGTGTTTGAGGGGGAGTGTTTGAGGGGGAGTGTTTGAGGGGGAGTGTTTTTTCATGAAAGGGTTGTCCAAGCAATAGCTGTGACAGATACTCTGGGTGTCATTACTGTCCCTTACTGTCACCTAAATTGCTGTTTCAGTCAGTTTAAAGAAGCGTCCAAAATTCCCATTCGAGCTATAATCCTTTTTGTATGAAGGTCTTTAAACAGCACATTTGTCCGTACATATTCCCACTGAAATCTGCCTCCGTTGAAGGGACTTCTGAATAGAACTACTTAGAGAGAAGGAGAGTGTGATAGAGATTACTGATTTACCCTTCAGTACCCCTCTACAACCATCTTTGTCTCATGGACGAGGGGTAAAGTTCCCTCTTCGTTCAGCCCGTTAGTCGCCCTCTAATTAAAGTAGAAAATGCTGCACACCCTTTGTGAACTTCGGGGCCATTTAATTGATGAGGGAATGAGGTGGGGAGAAATGGTGTGTAGGCAGCATAGTGATAGAGGACTGTTATCACCACGGCACAGAGCCTGCGTGCCGGCAAGCCAGTGGAATACAAAGTAATACCATTCCACATGTCCAGGACTGAGCTAAATGTAAATAGAGCCAGAGGGGAAAATAATGGTTGGATTTAATGTATTTCATCCTGACATCCATGCCTTGAAAACAAGCAGAGGGGCTTAATACTCTGTAATGCCTCTATATCAACCGTAGAAGTTTTTTTTAAATGTCGATTTTTTTATTACAGCGCTGTTTGCAAGTTGGTCCTTTCCATTAATAGACAGTTGTTTGTGCCTTCAGATATACTGTTGGATGATGGTTATGAGGGCAATCTACGCAAAGAGGGGCGCAGTGTCCGCATTGTGGTCACGATTAACGGTGGCTCCAATAAGACTAAGGTAACCGAATAAACTGTCAAATATACTCGGTTAAATCTCTCCTCACCAGATGCTTTGGTATGACATTTTTGTGCCTTCTTTTATTAATGTCTCTTGAGATCCTATATTTTCTAATTCCCCATCGTTCTCTCAGGGTTTGCTGAGCCAGGAGTACCTCATTGGTTCCATCGGCGTCAGCGGCAAAACGAAATGGGATGTTCTGGATGGAGTAATAAGACGGTTATTCAAGGTGCCCCCCCCACAATAACATCAATCAGGCAGACAAATTAACAAACAAGCATCATTGTGTATCCAATTAGGAATATTATTATTTAACTAATCGAATAATCAAACTAATTGAACTAATCAATAGTATCATGTAGAATCTAAATAGTATGTAAAGCCTTATTTGGTCATTTCCTGTTCAGGCATACTGTATGTATTTAGCAGAGCCTTATTTGGTCATTTCCTGTTCAGGCGTACTGTATGTATTTAGTAGCGCCTTATTTGGTCATTTCCTGTTCAGGAGTATGTATTCCGGGTGGATCCGCTAACCAGTCTGGGACTAAGCTCGGACAGTATTGTGTGCTACAGGATGGGCGATGTGGTTCGGGCCCAGGCCTTAGAAGTGCCTGAACTGCTTCCCTGTGGCTACCTGGTGGGGGACAGCAATGTCATCAACGTCAACATCAAAGGTATCCTTACAGCTCATTTAGTTTTTTGTAATATTGTGTGATTTACTCATCTTGATCCTCACGTGACAATACCATCAAGGGCATAAGAGCATAGGGGTGAGGGGTGAGTCCCCCCAATGATAGAGGCAAGTAATGTGCTCCTTCCTACAGCAAAAACAACCCAGTGGTGTAGTCTACGTGATAGCAGGTATACCCATTTCCGTTCTTTCAGCGATACCATGTTGCGCTAGCAACACAAACTCGGATTTTGTTTGGATATTCATTCCAGTGCATTAAATAATCCTTGTAAATTCATTATAAAGCTACTGAATTGTTATCCAATCAATAGTATTGTGTGTTCAAGGAAATACTGGGAGAATTTGATAGGATTTTTTTTATGTTTTTAATAACAGACGTAACAAGCTGGACACACAATTGCATTAAATATATTGTGTTATTACAATACAAAAACTATGGCCCATGAAGTGGGACTATGTAAAAACGTTCACTAGGGGGTGTTTTATCCAGAAATAGTCTCATATCCTCCATGGCTGGAGGCAGTATAGCCAGCAACACAAAAACAGCTATCTTTATATACCATTTCAGCCTATAAGGATATGAATGGGAAAATGACGTAGGTCCCTGTTTTTGTGTTGCTGGCTATACCAACTCCAACCACGGAGGATATGAGACTATTTATGGAATTGGAATGAGCACTATTTTTTTGAAAAACTAAATCCAAGTTCTCTTGGAAGGCTTTCCACAAGATTTTGGTGTGTTGTCTGTGGGAATTTGTGCCCATTCAGCCAAAAGAGCATTTGTAAGGTCAGGCACTGATGTTGGATGAGAAGGCCTGGCTCACAGTCGCCATTCCAATTCATCCCAAAGGTGTTCAATAAACTTTAAGGTGAGGACTCTGTGCAGGCCACTGAAGTTCCTCCAAACCAAACTCATCAAACCATGTCTTTGTGGACCTTACTTTGTGGACGAGGCTCATTAATGCTGGAACAGGAAAGGGCCTTCTCCAAACGGTTGCCACAATGTTGGAAGCACCAATTGTCTATAATACTTTGTATCCTGTAGCATTAAAATTACCCTTTACTGGAACTTAGGGGCCTAGCCCAAACACCTAAAAACAGCCATAGATCATTGTCCCCCCTCCACCATTAGTAGGGTTGTCCAGATACTTTTGGATATATAGTACACAGTATGATTGTCTGTTTGCTTCAGTTGTGCAAAGTAATAAAAATTGTGTCTGTTCCACTTTGAAGGTGTGTTGGTACAATAATGTGCTATTTCCTGAGTTTGTTTCAATCTTGGTTATTTCTATTTCTTTCTATTCGGTCAGTATCTGGTTGTCAAAGGGTACGATCCAAAAGCTGTCTTTAAGCATCGTATCCAATATCAGCTCTATTAATCTCATCTGATGATCGTGTCTGACCTCATCCAGGAGTCAAGGAGAACAGCATTGATGGGTTGGTGTTTGACACCCTCATCCCCAAGCCCATCATCCAGAGATACCTCAACCTGCTCATGGAGCACCGGCGCATCATCCTCTCTGGTCCCAGCGGCACGGGGAAGTCCTATCTGGCCAGCAAGCTCGCCGAGTTCATCATCACCAAGTCTGGCCGGGAGGTCACGGAGCGCAATATAGCTAGCTTCAACGTGGACCAGAAATCCAGCAAGGTAAATATAACAATCTCCCACCCGATAACATCAGGTTTTGAAGAGCCGCTGATTTACACCCATGGACCCTCGTCAAAGGAAGTCTTGAGAATTCGCCGCACATTTCTAATTCACGTGGCACTCGGTTACGAGAAGCACCGGCACGTCCTCACGCTGGCGGTGTGTTGTTTCTGTGCAGGACCTGCGTCAGTACCTCTCCAGCCTGGCAGAGCAATGCAACTCGGAGGACAGCGAGACGGAGCTCCCCACCGTGGTTATACTGGACAACCTTCACCACATCGGCTCGCTCAGCGACATCTTCAACGGCTTCCTCAACTGCAAGTATCACAAATGGTAAGCGTGCCAGGCACCTTCACGGGAGGCAGGTGTAGTTATATAATAATGACGATGACTATAATGATGATGATGGTAGCAGCAGTGGTGACGAAGATTGTATTAGCAACAATGGTGGTGAAAGTTGTAGAGTTTGCTACGGTGGAACTTGGCAGTTGCATTGTGCTGATTCTACTCCAACAACCTGTTCTTACTTTAGTCATTTTATGGTAACACAATACCTATTCTATTCAAGATATGTTACCTACTGCATAGTGGTGAATGCCTTACCATCTGGCTCGGGTACTTTACAGCTCCTCCTCTGTATTAATGGGGCAGCAATTGGCATGGCAAAATGTTGCTGTATTGAAGAGAGACACACAAACAATCTGTTAACTCTAACTGTCTTCTGGGGGCTCGTCCTGGAGGCACTCTGCACCTTTCTGTTTTTGAGGTTAAAGGCAGAAGCCAAATATTGGTTGGACCGCGTGTGCGAACTGACAAGTATACCCTTTTCTTTCCCTGATTATTGACTTGCAATTTGTCTTTTGTTCAGCCCTTATGTTATTGGCACCATGAACCAGGGAGTGTCTTCTTCTCCAAATCTTGAGCTTCACCACAATTTCAGGTATGTGTCACTTTGCCTACGATTCAATCAAGCTTCATTTGTTTGTTTTAAAAAACATATATACAGTGCATCCGGAAAGTATTCACAGCGCTTAACTTTTTCCACATTTTGTTATGTTACACCCTTATTCCGAAATGGCTGAAATTCATTATTTCCCTCAAAAATCTACAAACAATACCCCATAATGACAATGTGAAAGCAGTGTGTTTGAAATCTTTTAGTAATTTATTAGAAATAAAAAATGAAAAAAGCACATGTACATGAGTTTAATAAAAAAAAGTTTAATAAAAAAAATGTGGAAAAAGTGAAGTGCTGTGAATGACAGTAAAAAAAAACTTATTTAAGTTAACAAAAAATATTTAGGATTTACTTTCAGTAAGTATTCAAGATAAATATAGTTTTTTGCACTGTGTAAAGAAGAATGTAACAATAGGCAAAAGTACAATTGGCAATAAGATTTATGATCATATATTTTATTACAAATCATGAGCAGCTCAGTCGTCAGATAATTAGAATACGTTTCACCACATTGCATCGTTACAATTTACAGAAAACAATCATATTTTATATTTATTTTTCCTACAATCATTAAGGCCTTATTTTCTCAAAAGATGCCAAACATCGAGACGTTTAGTTTTGAGGAAGGTCCAGAATAAACACTGTGTTCTCCCTCAAAACAAACACAAATCTGTAATAGACATATAATAGCAACAGGCTAGCTCTTTACTTTCAAAAGGTTGGATGAAATTAAGACAATATCAAATCATTATACGTAGGTTTACAGCAGTTGATATCCTAATGGTTACATAAAGTGAGATGTCTTCCATCTCTCTGTCCTACCCTCTTATTCTGGCTCCAGGTGGGTCCTCTGTGCCAACCACACAGAGCCGGTCAAAGGCTTCCTAGGACGTTTCCTTCGTAGGAAGCTAATCGAGACTGAGATTGACAGGAATATGCGCAGCAACGACCTCATCAAGATCATGGACTGGATTCCCAAGACGTGGCATCACCTCAACGGCTTCCTGGAGGCCCACAGCTCGTCGGACGTCACTATTGGTTAGATGCTGCATGCGCTCACACAGCGGGAATGGGCTATTGGTTAGATGCTGCATGCGCTCACACAGCGGGGAGTGGGCTATTGGTTAGATGCTGCATGCGCTCACACAGCGGGAATGGGTTTCAATCTGACTGCAAGGCTGCGTACTGACTTTAAGTGGCCGGCTAGTCACAATCTCCTTTTATAATGTCAAGAAAAAAAAATGAAGTGGAAAGTTTGTAATTTGTGCCCATTTGTGCTCATGTCATCAAAAACATACTTGGTATGACAGTGATTCTATTATTCATTTATAAACCACATATTTACACGAGACAAAGAAGAGTGGTTTAAATATGATTTTATTTTTATTACTACTACTGTTATTTTACCCGATAAGTTGACTGAGAACAGCTTCTCATTTATAGCAACGGCCTGGAGAGAAGTGGGGGGGGGAAGGTGATGGAACAGCCAATTGAAAGCTGGGGATTATTTTAAGGCTTAAAGTACATCTTTAAATAATTCCCATATAATGTTGTTAAGTCATCCTATACTTTACAAAACCTACCTTCCAGCTTGGATTTTTTTAAAAGAAAGTAAAAAAAACGACAGACTATGACTCAATACTCCTGAAGACGATGAGCTGGCCAATCAGGTGTCTAGAAACGATGAGCTGGCCAATCCAAGTCTAGGGAAGGATAAACTGGCACTTAATTGGTCTACTTGTGTGAATATTTTTAATGACCATTCTGTTGTTGGGGTACTACCACACCATCATAAGACATAAAAGCTTAAATTTTACCATGCTTAATATTTACAGTTTGGATTCACTTGCATTGTAAGTAATTCAATGTCATAGAAATCTGGAAACTCTGGGTAGTTCATTTAGGTGATATTCATTTAAGCCGACATTTACTGCGTCTACTGTTCGCAATGAACGTCTTTAAAAACTGCAGTGCCTTTAAAAACAGACTAAATGCTGGTCAGATGTACAGGGTGGGACAATTAATTGTGGCACGGTAGGGAAAATCAGGTAGCCTGATGGTCAAGAGCTTTCGGGCCAAGTAACAAAAGATTGCTGGTTCCAATCCCTGAGCCAAACAGTGACCAGGACTTGACTTTCTGTTCCTAAAGGAGACAGTGAACTCTAACTGCTCACAGGTTTTTATTGTAAATAAATCTGTTCCTATTTATTTTTGGCTGGCATAATAAATATCTTCCGGAATAAATGGGAATACTATACATTTAAATGTGATCTACTATAGAGTAACTATAGATAAGTACAATAAAACCTTTGCAGTTTTGTGATTATTATTACTGCGTTGTTGAAAACGGTGCACAATATTTCACTGTACGTATGCAGTACCATCGGCCATGTCTGTACATGTGACAAGTAATCTTGAATCATGAGATAGTAACGTGATCACCTTCACATTGTCTATGCCCATTACATGATGTGATTTCTTTGCCTAAACTGACTCTCCTAAATACAATGAATGTTCTGTCAATGTGAGTGTATTTCCTGTGTTCTGCCCACAGGTCCAAGGCTTTTCCTGTCCTGCCCCATGGATACAGAAGGCTCACGGGTCTGGTTTACAGACCTCTGGAACTACTCCCTGGTGCCCTACCTGCTGGAAGCAGTTAGAGAAGGCCTGCAGGTGGGTACCATCAGAGGTCAAAGGGCATAAAGTACAACTGTACAGGTATAAAGGGACATTGCCCCTATGTCATGAGTCTTTTGTTTTCCAAACTCATTTCTTGTTTTTCTGGCACCGTTACAGCTGTATGGAAAGAGGGCAGTGTGGGAAGACCCGTCCAAGTGGGTTAACGACACCTACCCCTGGAACTCTGCCTTCCTGCAGCATGAAGGCCAGTCCCTGCTCCAGCTACGACCCGAGGATGTGGGCTACGACGGCTACAACTCGTCAAAAGAGGGGGCATCTTCCAAACAGGTGTCCCAGAGTGACACTGAGGGAGACCCACTGGTAAGGCTAACTGAAACAAAGCCCTGAGGTTCACTTATTTCCCTTGAGCAATGTTTTGAAGTTACGTTATCGAAGATTGCCAAGTGGTCGCCCTCAACCCTTCTGTCAGTTGTGTATTGTCCAAGGTTAGAGCACCCCTGTAGGCAACTAGAATATATAGCACACTACAAATGTGAAGATTGAACTCTAACAGTTATTTTCATTTACTGTTAATTTGTACAAATGACAAGTGAATATATAGTAATGACAAAAGAGTTTACTACTTCCTTTTAAAGACAATGTTGGTCAATTTGTTTGTATGTTTGTTTACAAAAATGTAGTATGGAGCAACCGCGGTCGGGGGATCTTAATTGGGGATGCCGGGCTCACATTACGTTTGGGACCAGAGTGAATAAAACGGTGTGTATTGCATCAAACCCATTGTGTGATACCGTTCCATTTCCCCCAGTCCGGACGGTAATGCGAGCCTGGCGCCCCCAACTAAGATCCACCGACAGAGGCTGGTATGGAGAATAGACTATTGAGTGAAGGTAGAAGCTATTTTCCAAGAATAGCAAGGGCTAACGTGAAAGCTTGCTTTGTTGGGAGATGATTGTGTGTCAGATGTTTCTGGTTAGGAAATCAGACTTGTAGTCAAAAGGTTGCCATTTCAATTCCAAATGTGGCCAAAAGTGTCCTTGAGCAAGGCACTTTACCCTAACTTGCTCCAGGGCATGTCGCTGTACTTGCTGTAAGTTGCTCTGGGAAACAGTATCTGCTAAATGACGAAAATGAAAAGAAGACACACTCTCACACACACTCTCTCACACACACACACACACACACAACCCATTTAGCTCTGAAATCTCAACAGCTCTTTACTTGACTACACTTTTATTCCACTTGGTCGGCGATAACCACGCAGCAGGCGAATCCCAGGGATTTTAATATGAACGAGCTTCGTCTGCCTGCCACTTAATCCTCAATACATCACTGTGTAATCATCACGGTAGGCCTGCCCACAGCTGCTCATCTGTGGCCAGTTCCCTATAGGCCCCCACAGAACCATTACAGATCATGGTACCGGCTGATTTAAATATAGGGTTGGAATCGGTAACTCTGATACACACAGTTTTTGCTATTTCATGATTCCGTTTTGTTTTAAACCACATCTCATTCACAGTATACTTTACATGAGAAATCAGGTGTCAGCATTTGCATGTTTTTGTCTCTGATAACAGACCAATGCAGTGTCACTTCAGTGATACCTTCCACCAATGGTAGTAACCTGAGTAATACCAAATGATGGTTATGGTTATAGAAGCCTTTGTATATCGGTTCTCTTTGTGTTTACCAGACTCTTGTTGTTGGGGGTGTGTTTCGGGCGTTTCACAGATGAACATGCTCATGAGACTGCAGGAAGCAGCCAACTACTCCAGCGCTCAGAGCTGCGACAGCGACAGCACCAGTCACCACGACGACCAGCTGGACTCATCGCTGGAGTCTGCGCTCTAGGCGGGAGCTCGGGGACGAGAGTCGGCGACCTCTGACGGAGAGGCTGAACAGAGCACTTTTTTAGCGCAGCGTCAGCGAGATGCGGCGGCTTGAACACGTCGAGGCGGCCCACGGAACGCAGACGTGTCTAGTCAGGAAGTGTCTGCTAGAGGGAGTAGGTTTCTGGGTGTGGTGGTTGGGACCTGTAGTTCTTCCGCTGGGAATGGCACTCCAAAATGTAGGCTGCATACAGTGACAGCAAATTATGTTTGTAGTTCTACACCATAAAACTGGAATTTTATTTTTGTTAATCAATGGTTGTACTAACTGCAGATGTTTACAATGGCCAAATTTTGGTTTTGTTTACTAAGGTGCTGAATAAAAAAGGCACGCAATCCTACGGCCCGACCCTGACCTCAGTCGAGCCATATGGCGATTGGCCTGGGCCCAGACCTGTCCGTGGTTTACAGGCTCCACCACGGCCCTCGCCACCCACTTGCCAAAAAGCACAAAATGAGCATTGTGGTGTCGTGTAACTAACTGCTACTGTGAAACAACTGAGAAGTGCCATCGTTACAGTTTGGTTTGATTTACTGCCGTGTGCGCTGCGATCTGTCAGTCCACATTGCCAAACATAGGGCAAACCATTCGTTTTTTAAAGCCCTCAGCAAGCCTTTCAGGCATTTCTCACTAGCAGACCAGTTGCTACCTGCTCTAGCCCACAGCACTAAACCCACTGAATGGTGCTAAAGTGAGTAATGGCTACTGAAATACAATGGCCAAGTAAAGTACAGAACAAGACTGATATTGGTGCTTTCTCACTGCCTTAAATGTGCAGAGCTCTATGGAACAATAGGTGTATTATTTCAGTCTCCGACTTAATGCTGACTATACAGAGAGCAGATAGGAAAATGACAGGATCAAATAACTTCCTAACAGACGACAATTCTAAAGAAACTTTCCCATATCCTCTCACTGGTACTTTACCCATAATGAAGTAGAGTTGCATAACTACTTGTTGGCCAACATCTACAAATCTTTTCAAAACGTATGTTGCCCTAAACCATCCACTTTTGTTTCTGACAGTAATATTGTACAAGCATAATGGTTGTTATACTGTATATGCAGGTAGAACCATCAATTGTATAAAAGTTCAAAGGAGTGGTCTTTTTTTAAGTTGTAGTTGCTTTGCCCCAGTTGAGCTGGGTTCACTTGGATGGTCTTGAGCACAAAAGAACCATTTTGATTTTTTACCCTAAGGAGCATGTTTTAAGCTTTCTATGTTGCAGGAAGCAGGGTAGGGGTTTGAGGCATACTTTTAATTTTTACATAAAAGCGTGTGATCGGGACAGAAGCCATTTTGGGTTTTGATTGTCTTTTCTCCATTATTAAGTGGGTTGGTTTTGCACAGTTTATTCGGGTTGGGGGGGTTGTAAATAATAAAGTATTGCACAGTGAATCGGAGATGCATTCTGCCCTGTTGATGTTACATTTATGCTTTCTTCGCTAAGAATTATTGTATGTTCCAAATGGAAGAAAAAAAATACAAAAGAGAAATGCAAAAACCAACAAGCTGTCAGAAACAGATACGTATGTCTTGTGATGATTGGTTGTCTTGCCTAAGCTGAAGGCATACAATGTACAGTATGATACTTTTTAAAACTCCATATTAATGTCAACTAAGTTACTGAACAGGGGAGAACCATTCAATTGATCAACAACAGCACATCTGATTATTTCAGCAACCATCCCTGTGTATTCGGCCCAGTCATAATCCCCCATTAACAGGCATAAAATCACTTCACAAAGTACACTAACCTTTCTGAAGTAGCTTTCATTTAACATTGTGTTTACCGGCTTCAGATCATTTTATTTAGCCCAATCTGAGGTACTTGTTTGCCTGCTGTGGTGCTTTTCAAATTACACATGACAGGTGCTACTGGTCAATTCAATCAGAGACCACTTTCCGCAGACAATATTGTCACAACCTCAGGACAATCCCACAAAGCTAGTTCTTACCACCACATACAGTAGATACCACAGATTCTGTTCCTATTTTGTCCGTTTTATTTTTGCATGCATCTTTGTTGGTCTATGCACCATACGTTTCCAACCATTGAGACTGGCACACCTATGCATGCACACACCTAGTTGTTAAGAGATCTCCTCTTCAACACAACAGAAATCCATTCATTATCATGTGCACTCACTCCTCCCTGAGTACATTCTCAGTTGCCTAGGTAACCAAATGTTTTTACACCACGTACAGTTTATCTGCACGTCATTCTGATACCAATCAAGTGACAGAGTTCCCCTTTATTGCCGTTACATCTTAGTTGAAAACAGCATTTACTACTTTGAGAGAGCAGAGTTTCTTTTTGGTGAAACATTTGTCCTTAAATGTTTTATATTTTGTACATTTGTATGTAACATATCATGTAAATACACAGAGACGACGATTTAAATCATCTTGAGGGATTTTGTAGTCTTTGTAAAGCCCTAATAAATGGTATTTGGTGTCACTCGAGCAAACAGAATACTTGTACTGTTCTCTCCCTTGTGTCATTGTTCTATATCTGAAGGTTTGAAAAGAAAAAGTCACAACCTACTTCCTCATATCCTCGCTTCTAGTACAGAACTTAAAGTTATGCAAAATAGAATGAATATGGTTTGATAAATTTAACATTGTTTGGGATTGTACTTTTTCTATCCAGAACCAGACCCAGATAGTAAGATAAATGCAAAAAAAAAGTTGTTTCTGAAAGCACTACATGAAGTGGAATGATAAAAAATACATGGGTATCTGTTAGAAGCAATAATACACTATTAAAGTGAAGTAGACCTAATATTATGAATACATTGAGAATTAGCAATAGTGAGCTATATGGTGAAACGGGATTATCAGTTCCACTAGGTGGAGACAGAGCCAGGAATAAACCACCCAATGGGGATCATTAAAACCCAGGCAGGGGTAGGAAAATCTGACCTGATCTACTAAGCTAATTGATTATTGACTTCAAACTGCCTTGACAAGCTTTAGGGGCTTTGCAAAGCACTGACACAACCTTGATGAAGGGAAACGCCTGCTCTCATCCATTACTCTTCAGCGTTTGACACTGGCAGCATGGAGTGGCTTCTTGCAGGTTCTTGAACACTCCTTGACTAGTTCAAAATGTTTTGCATAAATGCATAAGAAATTTTAAACAAAGGGCTCTCGAGAAGTCCACAGCAACTCCCTACTCCGGAGTACGCAATTTCCCAGGAGACGTGAGCTCGAGCCCAGTTTCGAACTTCTGTCTATGCTCCTTCCTCGTTTTCCTCTACATACCTGTCTCTAGCCTCTGCTTCCGACTGACATTAGTGATGGACCGCTCAACACTCAATTGTAGAAACTGTCTCGATGCTTTCGACACTTATTGCATCGGATCAACGTATCGAGACCATGGATGTCTTAAGAGAACCATATACTGTCTTTGACCGAGAAGAGTTTCAAAAACACTTCTGGTCACATGACAAAGTGTGTGCCGAAACATTTGATCATGTGATATTGAACGATACCTGTGTCGTACTTGTCAAAAGCCTCAACTCAAATGTAAAAATTTTCTCTGTGTTTCGGAAAGCCTCATTTTTCCCATCACTAACTGACAAGTCAATAAAAAATTCCCCCAAAACAATATATATTTTTAAATTGAATAAAACTTAAAAATCCCCCAAAAAATTATATATGATTTGAGAAATATCTTAAATAATAAGTGTTGTCAATAAAAAAAAACTCATAAAATAGGTATGAATATGGCAGCCTGTAGTAATGCATCCAACATTTATTGCATTTCCACTCCCTAACAGTAGGAGGCAGCAATAAAATATATTCGTTGTGTCAGCTAAAAAAACATTGTTAGAAGAAGGAAAGCTGGCGCTGTTCTTCCCTGGTTCTTCCAATCATTCCCCAGCAGCGTTTCCAAAAACTGGTGAAATTATATAGCTAAAATATATTATAAAGACGCTTTTTATTACTAACCATATTTTTATTGGTGGTATTACTAGCGTTGATAAAAACACTATTTGTGGTTTTACCAACTATTTTTCTAAACGTTTTTGTGTGTCCCACAATACAGTACTTCCTGAAAATGGGTTCAGAAGACAGCTTGGATAAGAAGGGAGCGTTGGTATCTTTACCAAAACACTCTTACTGGTTTGATTTTTGGCTATTTGTGGTGTTTGACATCGCATTTTTCCTCGTCATGTATTTAATTGTTCCCTAGTAAAACAGGTAAGTTCCTTAATTATTGCGAAATCGTGAACAATCATATTGCTTACCTGGTTTAAAGAGGAAGTACACCTTTCTACATTATTGTGGTTGCTGATAACTAGTGATTGGTATTCGAGGCTTCATTACTGTTCTTCAAGCAGCAGGATCAAGCTGTCAACACAAACTCAGAATTTAGTTCCCTGGAACTTAGAGCAACTAGAGCAGTCAAAGGTTATATGACGCCATTGACGGAAGACAAAATGAAACGTCCTGTGTCTTTGAATTATATTAAACATTTCTCTGGGTTTGAAAGTTGTTGGAAATATTTGGGATAATGTAAGAACACAACTAAGAAATATATAATATAGGTATAGTGATATTTGCTTTTTTAATGCAAAGTATGTCTTTTGTTATTGTTTTGGAAAACTACATATTGCATCTTTAAATCTAACTGCTGCCAGCACAATATATTGCTGCTAAGAAAGGAAATTAAGTCTTGAATGCCCATCATTACATTTTTTAAATGCATTGCAATGGGTCAAATATCAGTGATTGCTTTTATTTTGCTAAGTAAATTCTGAGTTTGTGTTGACAGTTTAATCCTGCTGCTTGAAGAACAGTTATGAATCCTTGAATGCACATCACTAGTACTGATAACCCAATTTTGTTACCATATTCCTCATTATGCATTGAATCAAATTATCACGACAGTACAACAGATGACTACAATACATTATACTTTTTTTAAACTGCTCGTTAACTCATATCTAATTAGCCAATTACGTGGCAGCAAGTCAATGCATCTAGGCATGTAGACATGGTCAAGTTGATCTGCACAAGTCCAAACCAACCATCACAATGGAGAAGAAATGTGATTTAAGTGACTGAACGTGGCATGTTTGTTGGTGCCAGATGGGTTGGTTTGAGTATTTCAGAAAGTGCTGATCTACTGGGTTTTTCCCACACAACCATCTCTAGGGCTAATGGAAAATGGTCAGAAAAAGCGAAAATATACACTGAGCAGCAGTTCTCTGGGCAAAAATGCTTTGATGGCAGAGGTCAGAGGAGAATGGCCAGACTGGTTTGAGCTGATAGAGAGGCAAAAGTAACTCAAATAACCACTTGTTACAACCAAGGAATGCAGAAGAGCATCTCTACAGCTACAGCAGCAGAACACCACACCGGGTGCCTCTCCTGTCAGTTAAGAACTGAAAACGGAAGCTACAGTTTTCACAGGCTCACCAAAATTAGATCATAGAAGATTGAAAAAACATTACCTGGTCTGATGAGTCTCGAATTCTGCTGCAACATTCAGATGGTAGCATCAGAATTTGCCATAAACAACATGAAAGCATATTTTCTTGGCAAATTTTGGTCCCCTTAATACCAATTGAGCATCATTTGAATGCCACAGCCTACCTGAGTACTGTTTCTGACCACGTCCATCCCAGTAATGCACAATGTTTGGAGGCTTCTTGGCTCAAAAGCACCACTTCTACAACCAGTAGATAGAAATCACAGAATAGCTTGCTAGAACAAGACACCAAGCTGACATGGTGAAACATCTGTGACTCTGTCCTTCAGAAGCCCAGTCAACTCTAATTAAACCTAGTTAACCCTAGGTAAACCTAGTTAACCCTGTCTACAGGGTTGCCATTAAAAACTGCTTATGCCCGGCCAAGCTTACTCAACAAAAACAGTATTACAATAAATTGCAATGTGTTTGACCATAATTAATCAGGTTTTTGTATTTCTGTTAATTTCATGGATCACGGGTTAGTTATGAACTCCATTTGGTCTTAATTAGGAATATCCCAAAACCTGTGATCTCAGCACTCTTTTTACTGCAACCCATGTATGTAACTCAATTTTTCACATCTTCAACTTTGTAGCATTGAAAGGGGACCTATTAAACTAACATTGTTAGACTTTGGTTATCCATCAATCTGTGTGTGGTAAGTGCAACCCTTACCAATAAATAGAGACCATAAGCTTAGTTTTCCTAGATAACCATCTAGCTACCTGCTAACACACATGGAAACAGCACTTTATGTCTATATCTGAAGACAGTTCTTGTCTGAATATGTATTACTTTCTCAAGATTATTAATTCATGAAATGTCACCCCGGCAGGAGTGTGACTCAACCGCTGACCCCACAGCCGATGGTCCCTATTGGCAGAAATGCTCCAATGAAATGGGTCAGCGTTGACTGAAATGCTCCAATGAAATGGGTCAGCGTTGACTGAAATGCTCCAATGAAATGGGTCAGCGTTGACTGAAATGCTCCAATGAAATGGTTCAGCGTTGACTAAAAGGCTCCAATATTGGATGGATGTTAATGTTGTATTAAGTGTGCTGTGCTCTCTCTAAAACACACAGGAGTGGTGGCATTAAAGAGACATTATGATTGAGCCAGATAAACACCTTTAAAAATAGATTAAAGCAATAAAGAAATTGCCTCTGGGATTAAGAGTTAATGTGTTAAATGCTTCTTGAACAAAAGTCCAACTAAAACTCCAATTTGGGATATGTAGTCCTGAATAAATAAACTTAATAAATCTAAATCTTTTATTTTTAACTTAATGTGCTGGATTGTCTGTACACCAAAATGTGATAAACCTCTGTAAATCCATGCTCACATTTTTCATATTTTTTTTCTGTATTGTGCATACTGGTTATTTTGGGTGACTTATCTGCCTTGTGGTCATCATAATTGGGGAAATAACATACATTTTTTATTATCAGGCCATGGCATCTCATATATTCATAAAGTGTATATATCGAAAGATATTGTGGTAAATTCTACATGTATTTCAATATATTATTCACATTCACATTTATTCACATACACACACATATATTCATATGCACTTGAGATAAAACAAAGAACAAAGAAGTGATCATGCATGTGAACTGGTCCCCAAAGAAGCTATCTAAAGCTCATACTCGGGGGCCATGACAATCAAAATAATAAAAATAATAATGAAAAAAGAATGTGTGGCCTACATATAAAACATTTCATACATAACATTCAAACAACACATAATAGGGAATCCCATTTAACAAGTAGAATTTTGTTTAACAATTTACCTTGAGATTGTAAGAGTAACACTGACATACATGCAGAGTGAGAAATAGTACATACATCAAGAAGATAAATACAAGCTTTATTAGTTGTTTCTTGAGTTTTTGTTTAAAAGAAGTAAAAGAGCTTGAATTTTTTAAACTTTCGACACACTACACGCATACCAGTGAGTGTAGTGTGCCGGGAACCGCGGATCTGGAAGGAGCTAGATGAAAATTTGAAAAATTCAAGCTCTTTTATTCAAGCTCTTATGTTTTGTAGTTCAATAATTACAGATAAAATGGAAGAGGGCTGGGTACACTTGAAAGCGTTCATTCCTTGTATGGTCAGTAGGTGGCAGAATAGCGCCCTTTCCTATTGACTGACCGGAGAGGAAGAAAACTTCCCCGGAAGATATTAGAAAAGAAGAGGAAGCTAATTCGATAAGTTATTTTCTACTACTTAGGGCTGCAAAATGATGGAAACCTGTGTCATGACAAAACCATTGGAGAATGCAGGTTGGTGTTAAAATAACAAGCTATCTAGAAAAGGCACGTTTTAGGACATTTTAAGCTAGCTACTGTATCTAACGTTAGTAGCAAGCGTTCACCTTGTAGCAAGTTGTCTAGTAGTAAACTAGCTAGTTCGCTACTACTACAGTACTTGGATTATTAAATTGGACCATCTAACTACGTAGCTTGTAACGATTGAAGTCTATGCTACCTGCTAGTGTCTTAAGTTATGTGACAGTGCACTTTAATATGTGTTATACCTTCCCCAGACAGACACAATGTCCAACCTTAGCTAGCTAGTTACATCTTTCCGTAAATGTCACTGACCTGTTTTTGCCCGTAGATGTCTTTCTCCCATTATCGTCTTTGCGCCTGTTAATACCTCCATTGAGGTTGCTCTCTGCGGCCATGTGGCAAGTGGCGCAAAGACGGGATGTGTTGGATTATAAGAAACTGGAAGAGTTTGTCACCCTTGTTACTGCTACAGTTCCAGACTTGTTGAATGACAAACAGAGGGCCAAGCTTCTTCTGCGTCTGCGAATAAGGGTTAGTAACTCTATTGTAACGACCTGTTGCACAAAATGTTACAGTTGTTATTATAGGTAAACCCCTTCAGGAGTTGTAGTTGTTATACCAGTTATCTCTGGGTAATTTTGTCTTCGTCTTGCGGTTTATGAAGCTGCTGTCCGTGGTCCTGATTAGTTATGGTTAGGAACTCATTTTTCCCTGATTTTGGGTTGCTGTCCAGGGTCCTCGGGGTTTGGACTCTCCAGAATGTTTGCGGGCTGTCTGTGGTCCTGATCCGTTCCGGTTATGCTACAGCCTTTGTCCTAAACAGTGGTGTTCTCTTAGGGGTCATAATTTGCTGGGTGATGTTTTCAACTTTCAATAACTTTCATTATTATCAGGTGATACTAGAGCTGTGTGCCGCTGATCATACAGCTGATATTGAGATCGTCCAACCCCACCTGGATAGAATCCGTCCTTCTGGACACACAGGAGTAAGTAAACCTAAAATAGTGATGCAGATCTGGGATCAGCTCCCATCCACCACTGCTCCTAAATCTGCACTCTGAGTTCCTTATCAAGGCCTGGTCTTCAAATAATAATAATATTCTTTATAGATACAGTTTAAAGCCTGTCGTTGTATGTATTAACTGACAAGGAAGATTCATAAAATCTTGACAGAGCATGTGCAGTTCTCAGAAAAGCCTACATTGTGCAGAAAAGCCTACATTTGTGTCTGTTTTTGAGGGCATTCCACACTACTAACATGTAGGATTGTTTATTGTCCTGATCATCATTTAAAATTGTTTACCTTACATGGAAAAATGCCTTCTGCTTTGCTGACTGAGGGGCTGCAGACGGGATGAGGCTTAAAGTGGAATAGGACATGACAAAACTGAGAAAATATTTAAAATTATGAATTCCTTCTCATGGATTGCTGGTTCTATTTCACAGAGTGGCGATGCTGAGGTGGATGCAGAGGAAGCCATTTTTCTGGAGCTCATACAAACTCTGCTAAAAGACCCAGCAGAGAGAGAGCATTTCTTCAGGGTGAGTCTCCCGCCGTCATATGTCAGCTCACAATGTCACTCACATCTCGTAAAATTCTGATTCTAATAAGTTACCAATAACTAGGGTTTGTATGACTCCGGGGTGATTTTGTTTCCCCTCGCTACAGAGACCAACTTGTCACTCAGTCCTAACCTTTAACATGAGTAGGGAGATGCCAACCTAACCCAAGAATAGTGTACTTATCACAATTGCAGGTGGTGTTTCCAACAGAATATGGTGCCACCTATGACACAGATATGCAACTACTCGTGTGGGAGTTCCTTTCTAAACTGGAGAAGCTCCTCCCAGTACCAGATCTTGGACAGGTACGATGAAGTGTCATCTCACTAGTTCACCTGCATTTGGATTAAAGTCACCCCCATTCTTTGTATTGTGTACTGAGAAAATACTGTAATACTCACCAAGACATCAAGAACAAACTAGTTCAGTTAAATTTCGGTATTACTACTATAATAAACTCACCGGCCACTTCAATAGGTACACCTGTTCGACTGTTTGTTGACGCAAATATCTAATCAGCCAATCATGATGCAGCAAGTCTTGTAGACATGATCCAGACAATCTGCTGAAGTTCAAACCAAGCATCATAATGGAGAAGAAAGGTGATTTCAGTGACTTTGAACATGGCCTGGTTGTTGGTGCCAGATGGGCTGGTTTGAGTATTTCAGAAAGTGCTGATCTACTGGGATTTTCCACACAACCATATCTAGGATTTACAGAAAATGGTCTGAAAAATTGAAAATATCCACTGAGCGGCAGTTCTCTGTGCGAAAATGTCTAATTGATGGCGGAGTTCAGAGGAGAATGGCCGGACTGGTTTGAGCTGATATACGGGCAACTTGTAACCACTCGTTACATCCAAGACATGCAGAAGAGCATCTCTGATTGCACAACACATCGAATCGTGAAGCAGATGGGCTACAGCAGCAGAACACACTGGGTTCCACGCCTGTCAGCTAACAATTGGAAACCGAGGCTACAATTGGCACTGGCACACCACAATTGAATAATAGAAGATTGGAAAAATGTTGCCTGGTCAGATGAGTCAAGAATTCTGCTGTGACATTCAGATGGTAGGGTCAGAATTTTGTGCAAACAACCGGAAGCATGGATCCATCCTGCCTTGTATCAATGGATCAGACTGATGATGGTGGTGGTGGTGGTGTATTGGTGTGGGGGATAATTTCTTGGCACACTTTTGGCCCCTTGGTACCAGTTGGGCATCGTTTGAATGCCACAGCCTACCAGAGTATTGTTGCTGATCATCCCTTTATGACCACAGTGTACCCATTTATTTAATGGCTGTTTCCAGCAGGATAATGCGCCATGTCACAGAGCTCAGATAATCTCGAACTGGTGTTTTGAACATGACAGTGACTTCACTGTACTCAAATGGCCTCCACAGTCATCAGATCTCAATCCCGATGAGCACCTTTTGGATGTGGTTGAACTGGAAGTCTGGATCATGGAAGTTGTAGCTGACAAATCTGCAGCAAACGCGTGATGCAATAATGTCAATATGGATTAAAATCTTTGAGGTATGTTTCCAGCACCTTGTTAAATCAATCCCACGAAGACTTAAGGCAGTTTTGAAGGCAAAATGGGGTCCAACACGGTATTAGGAAGATGTACTTAATGAAATGGCCAGTGAGTGTATTTTCTGGAGATGACACCCAAACTATATTGTCATTTTCCCACACACCAGGTTATTCACATTTTACAAGGTCCAGAACCTGCTGGTTTTCTGATCTATTTCAGTTGGTGTCCGGGTCTAAATTTGTTTGAGATTAGAGGTTGCAGTGAAATAATTGGAGGGGACTAACGTATTGTCCCCCTTTGGTTTGTATCCCTACTCATATAGACTGTTTCATGGCTCAGTTCTGCCCCCTCTGTCCTGGAGGAGTGTTTGCAGGCCCTCTCCCAACCAGAGGACTTGAAATCCCTGCTGCAACACCACAAATGCCTTGAGAATTTGGGGTCTCAGAGTATGTATGAAATATTAAATGTCTTTCTCTGTAGTGAAATAAGAAAAACTGTGGGGAGTCATACCATGGACTGAGAAAACAACCTCTTAAAGATACAGTGTTGTTGGGGGTCCACACGGCATAGTGGGCTGTCACTGCATTGCAGGACAGTCAATGTCATGAAAGTCAGTGGTTTGAGCCTAACTATGGCTTCTCTGAATTTGTCCGGACCCCCCGCATGAAGCAGTACAAATTGGCTTAGTGCTGTCTGGGATTTGGCATAGATAAGTCGGATTATCTACCTTGCCATGTTGCTCTTCATCGACTCCTTGTCTGCAGATTGGGTGCCTGTAAATTCAATAAGGGAAGTATAGTTAATGAGCATAATCATCCCGTGCATGAGCTGACTAAAGGCTTCCACGTTGTATGCACAATGTGAAATGAATCTGTGGCTGGGCGACATGTGTTGGAATGAACCATGTGCGTGGCCCTCACCATCCCACATTTGTCCAAGGATTTGCGGAGCTGCTGACAAGGCAGGGTTAGTGGGATTTGGACAAGACCAGCTGGGAGTGGAGGCAAATTGGGAAAAATCCTTCCCTCCTACGGATAAAATATATGCAGTGTTGCAATTTTGGCCACAGGTTATAAAAGTGGCACTGTTGAGCTGGACCACACGTGCCTTCAGCAACGTGATTTCAAGCCCAAGCTCTGCCACTGTCTGTGGCCTTCCTTTTTGTCTCCCACTCCACAGTCTTGTCCTTCTAATCTATGCTTCCTACTGTTGTATCTTTACCGAGGACGTGGGAGCAGGGGGGCTGGAGGGGAATGTTACAGGTGTGAGTACACCACTCTCATTTTTGTCAATATTTTGTCAAACACTGAAGAAATGACACTTTGCTACAATATAAAATAGTGAGGGTACAGCTTGAATAACAGTGTAAATTTGCTGTCCCCTCAAAATAACTCCACACACAGCCATTAAGGTATAAACTGCTGGCAACAAAAGTGAGTACACTCCTGAGTGAAAATGTCCAAATTGGGCCCAATTAGCCATTTTCCCTCCACAGTATCATGTGACTCATTAGTGTTACAAGGTCTCAGGTGTGAATGGGGAGCAGGTGTGTTAAATTTGGTGTTATCGCTCTCACACCCTCATACTGGTCACTGGAAGTTCAACATGGCACCAGTTAGTATGGTGGTGGGAGTGTCATGGTCTGGGCCTGCATGAGTGCTGCTGGCACTGGGGAGCTACAGTTCATTGAGGGAACCATGAATGCCAACTGTGACATACTGAAGCAGAGCATGAGCCCCTTCCTTTCGGAGACTGAGCCACAGGGCAGTATTCCAACGTGCAGGAGTGATGTCGTCATGCAGGAGTGGAAGAGGACTCCAGTTGCAACCTGTGAAGCTCTGGTGAACTCCGTGCCCAAGAGGGTTAAGACAGTTCTGGAAAATAATGGTAGCCACACAAAGTATTGACACTTGGGCCTAATTTGGGTATTTTCACTTAGAGCTGTACTCACTTTTGTTGCCAGCGGTTTAGACCTTAATGACTGTGTGTTTATTTATTTTGAGGGGACATCAAATTTACACTGTTGTACAAGCTGTACACTCACTACAACTTTACATTGTAGCAAAGTGTCATTTCTTCAGTGTTGTCACATGAAAAGTTTCAATCAAGTATTTGCAAAAATGTAAGGGGTGTACTCACTTTTGTGAGATACTGTATATGATGTGTCTCCGCAATATAAAACTCACTCCTACACCCTTGATCATTACCATAAACAATAATTTTAATATATACTTCCACAAAAATACACATATAAACAGCATATTATACATCTAGGCTAAAATCAGAGGTTTAAAACATGATTTTTTTCATTGCAAAAGTCCCAGACTGTCTTTCAGGCTTGTGCTAACCTGCCTCACTCTTTGTTCTTTCCCTTGTCCCACTGTCTCCCTTCAGGTCACACAATTGAAATGTCTTCCCAGGTGTTTGCCTGTTCCCAGTGTCCGTTCTTCCACATGCAGGAATCCTACCTCCTTCAGCACATTGAGCGCAACCACCCAGAGGAATACAGCAAGCTCCAGAAACCGGAAGAGAACCGAGCGCCTCTAAGGAAGAAGTTCCCCCGCCCCGAGTTCCCCAAACCTTTCCCTATTCACACCAGTTCTGAACCTGGCGCTCACGCGTGTAACGAGTGTGGTAAGACTTTCACACGCTCGTCAGACGTGACCAGGCACCAGCGCATTCACACCGGCGAACGTCCGTACACGTGCAAGGATTGCGATAAGGGTTTCAAAAACTCCTGGGATCTGACGAGACATCAGCGGATTCACACTGGGGAGAGACCATACCTCTGCCCTCAGTGTGGCAAGGGTTTCACACAGCTAGGCTTACTGACCCTGCACTTCACACGAACGCCTTGTGGCCAGACTGCTGATCCCCAGCCACCAGCAGCAGAACACCAGTTGGAGCCGAGCGAAAAAGGCAACGGTCAATACAAGTGCCAGAAGTGCGGGGCTTGCTTTGACACCATTCTCGAGCGTCTGAAGCACAGACAAACCCACGTGGTGAAGCGCCAGTACAAGTGCTCCCAGTGCGATAAGATATACGGCCGCCCATCTGACCTGAGAAGACATCAGATGAAGCACACCGGGGAGAGACCGTTCCCCTGCGCCCAGTGCGGGAAGGGCTTCACGCACGTGTGGCTGCTGAACAAGCACCAGCAGATCCACAGCAAGGATCGCCCGTATCCCTGCCTGGAATGTGGCAAGAGCTTCACCCAGCTTCAGATACTGAACAGACACAAATTGATTCACAATGGACAGAGGCCTTTCCAGTGCTCTTACTGCGAGAAAAGCTTTACCCAGCTGGCAGGCCTGACTAGGCATGAGCGCATCCACACAGGGGAGAGACCATATCTCTGCGCCGTCTGTCAGAAGACCTTCTTGACTCACGGCGAGCTGGTGAGACACCAGCGAAGCCACAGCGATTTCAGACCATACTCTTGCCAACTGTGTCCGAAGAGTTTTAAAACCAGGCGAGCCCAGAGTGAGCACCTGAATACCCATACGGGGGAGCGGCCATTTTCGTGCATGCACTGTGGGAAGAAATTTGCCAAGTCCACTTCGATAGTCAGACACAACTTGATGCACACAGGGGAGAGACCGCATCAGTGCTCCCAGTGTGGGAAGACCTTCCTCACTTCTGGGGAGCTTCTCCTCCACCGACGAATACACACCGGAGAGCGACCCTACCCCTGCTCACTGTGCGAACGGAGATTCAGGTGTTCATCAGACCTGACCATGCACCTGCGGACGCACACAGGGGAGCGCCCGTACTCTTGTCTCTTGTGTAAGAAGTGCTTCTCCACTTCGACGCGTCTAAAAAGGCATTTACGTACTCACATAGGGAAGAGTGTGTAGTCTTGCACATGGGCCTTTGCAAAATAATGTTATATACATTAATTTATTTTCCCGATCATGTTTGTGCTTCGCGGAAGGAAACCAAGGGCTCAATCCAGTCAAAACAATGATTAAACCAACTCTGAATTCACTGTATAAAAACCTACAAGTACAACCACAGCCAGGCCAGCTACTGTAACAGGCATGCTGTCATTGGTCAATATTTAATTGATTGTGGAATGAATATTGTAAATTGACACTGCATTAACTTTGCTATGATGACTGAAATGACTCTCAGACTAAATCTATGCATTTTATTTGGAATCCCAGCCTTGCAGCAAGTCTCCATTAAAGGGATAAAATCATGCATTATTTAATACAAAATAATACTAATAGTCTACTTCTGTACATACATATACTAGGTAATATTTGGCAGTTTATGAATTGAAAGGGAATTCTTTGTGCAATATTTTCCAAAGGTTTGAAGCTGTTCATCCACTCCTGTTTCCAGTGTGGTAAAAACATGTTGACAGTCCTACGCTCTCAGCATGTCTCTCAGGATGTCTCTGGTGTAGTTTAGAGGAATGCTTAATCTAATCAAGGCCTTTTAGGGGAGAAATGCATATTTACTCTCTACAGTGGTTCACAAATAACTATCAAAATAAAAACGACACAGTATGTTATGCGGTAACCCCATCTCTTGCTCAAGAATGTACACACCTGCAGACTGATTTTGAATTGCTACAGAATGTAGTGGTAGACCTAAGGCTTGTTAGATGCAAGTAAACTAATATATGCTGTTTTCTAGATCCAAAATAATTTAGATAAATGGAAAATTCTAACTACCTAGTTACTACTTTTGATGGCTCTGTTTTAGAATGTTTACCTACCTATAAATACCTGAAAGTATCTAATGAATATCATTTGTTAGATGATAATCTCTCTTTTAATATTGTATCACTGAGCTGGTGGTGAAGCTGACATTGAGAATGAGCTTTTTTTTACATAAATCATGTCTTGCGTAACAGCATAGAAAGGACATTTTACAGGCTGCTTGATTGTGGTGATGTATTTACTATACTGTATGCACGGGCCTGCCTCACTGTTGAAACATTTAGTTCCAATATATCATGCAGCGATGCGCTTTATTACTGGAGCAGACTTTTTCACACATTATTGCCTTCTATACACTTAAGTTGGCTGGGACTATTGACTTCCAGACATTGGCTGATGTTTGTTTCCTAGCTATCTAATTTTTAAAAATGAGTTGACTATATCAGACTCAGTCACATGACCTGTTGGTACTGGAGACACAATGGGTTCACTCTTGAGTTGCATAAAACTGCATCTGATTACCATGTCTCACACAGACAATGACACAGAGCAGGTGTTCCCAAACCTCTCCGGCCTCCCCAGACATGCCATGTTTTAGTTTTAACCATAAACTAACACACCTGATTCAATTAGTCAACTACACATTAAGGATTTGATTTAATCAGGTGTGTCATTTCAGGGTTAAAACAAAAACATGGCCTGTCTGGGGGTCCCCGAGGAGAGGTTTGGGAACCCCTGGTATAGAGCAACATCAATCTAAAGACATTTTAGTGCCTGTACAATGTAAATGTCTGTTACATGGCCATTTTACTATTAACATTAAGGAACTGTTTTAAATGAACAATTTAATTGTATGTTATGTTCTGTTTCTTTTTTGGCAGCTGTTTATATTGTATCACAGGGCAAACTGTAAAATAGACTATACAGCTGGTTTTCCCTGTATAAATAAAAGTTAATTTATTTTTGTTATTATTTTAAGATATTTTGTAAGTATATAATTTATTTTCAACTAGATTATCATGCTGTAAAGTTAGAACTGTTTTTGAAATGACACATTTTAACCGTATGTCAGGTTCAAAAATGAAATTACAAAGATATTAGCTTATTCAGCTGACCAAGTCGATATTTTCCACAAAATGACCACTGATAGTGTGCAGGCAAATGCAGACATCTCCATTATGACCAGCTGGTAGTGAAAACGTTAACAATGCCAACAATGTTTTCATTTGGACATTTTACATATCTCCTAAGTGTTATAAAGTACAATACTAAAGCCTTGAAAACTTGAACAAAAACAATAATCGTTTTATTGCTCGCTAGAATAGAGTAAAAACTGGTATATTTTACCTAGCCTTTCGTTTGTTTGAAAGACTTAGCAAAGGATATTTACAGTATAACGAAAGCGGTAAGTTATCTAAAGTTTTTAGAAATAGTTTTTATATTTTGTAGTGGGACACTACCTAATGTGGGACAACCAAGGTCTAGTATTTGTAGGTCCCCCATAAATACATGAATGTCAGTGAAACTATTGGTTAGCCATAGCTGTGGTGTCGTGATAAAAATCACATGACCTCTCAACTGTCCAGTAATATATGAGAATGATACAATCATCAAACAGGAAGCATTTCTGTGCAAATCACACATGTTAGTGACATAGAGTTAGGACAAACCTGATATTAAGGGGTATAAATTAATTTTAACCAAAACAATCCTGCAAATATTTGGCCTAATGTGTTTATGAAATGTTTGTCTATCAAAAAATAATATAACTTTGTACAGGTCCTTCTCAAGAAATTAGCATATTGTGATAAAGTTCATTATTTTCCATAATGTAATGATAAAAATTAAACTTTCATATATTTTAGATTCATTGCACACCAACTGAAATATTTCAGGTCATTTATTGTTTTAATACTGATGATTTTAGCATACAGCTCATTAAAACCCAAAATTCCTATCTCAAAGAATTAGCATATCATGAAAAGGGTCTCTAAACGAACTATTAACCTAATCATCTGAATCAACTAATTAACTCTAAACACCTGCAAAAGATTCCTGAGGCTCTTAAAAACTCCCAGCCTGTTTCATTACTCAAAACCGCAATCATGGGTAAGACTGCCGACCTGACTGCTGTCCAGAAGGCCATCATTGACACCCTCAAGCAAGAGGGTAAGACACAGAAAGAAATTTCTGAACAAATAGGCTGTTCCCAGAGTGCTGTATCAAGGCACCTCAGTGGGAAGTCTGTGTGAAGGAAAAAGTGTGACAAAAAACGCTGCACAACGCCAAGAGGTGACCGGACCCTGAGGAAGATTGTGGAGAAGGACCGATTCCCGACCTTGGATGACCTGCAGAAGCAGTGGACTGAGTCTGGAGTACAAACATCCAGAGCCACCGTGCACAGGCGTGTGCAGGAAATGGGCTACAGGTGCCGCATTCCCCAGGCCAAGCCACTTTTGAACCAGAAACAGCGGCAGAAGCGCCTGACCTGGGCTACAGAGAAGCAACACAACAAAACAACAACGAATTTTGCGTGTCATTCGGAAATCAAGGTGCCAGAGTCTGGAGGAAGATTGGGGAGAAAGAAATGCCAAAATGCCTGAAGTCCAGTGTCAAGTACCCACAGTCAGTGATGGTCTGGAGTGCCATGTCCAGCTGCTGGTATTGGTCCACTGTGTTTTATCAAGGGCAGGGTAAATGCAGCTAGCTATCAGGAGATTTTGGAGCATTTCATGCTTCCATCTGCTGAAAAGCTTCATGGAGATGAAGATTTCATTTTTCAGCACGACCTGGCACCTGCTCACAGTGCCAAAACCACTGGTAAATGGTTTACTGACCATGGTATTACTGTGCTCAATTGGCC
>JACXGM010006554.1:5437-32616 GCA_016801145.1 Umbra pygmaea | reverse complement strand
ACTACAACTACCACAACCACCGTTACCGTTACTACTACAACTACCACAACCACCGTTACCCTTACTACTACAACTACCACAACCACCGTTACCCTTACTACTACAACTACCACAACCACCGTTACCGTTACTACTACAACTACCACAACCACCGTTACCGTTACTACTACAACTACCACAACCACCGTTACGGTTACAACTACAACTATCACAACCACCGTTACCCTTACTACTACAACTACCACAACCACCGTTACCCTTACTACTACAACTACCACAACCACCGTTACTGTTACTACTACAACTACCACAACCACCGTTACCCTTACTACTACAACTACCACAACCACCGTTACCCTTACTACTACAACTACCACAACCACCATTACTGTTACTACTACAACTACCACAACCACTGTTACCCTTACTACTACAACTCTATAACTACTACTGCTGCATTGCACAGTTGTTCAACCTTAGCAATCTTATACGTATAAAAATTGTAAATAGGATGTTAGACATAGATTGTTAGACATAGAGTCTATGCAATCTACTCTAGTGAGCAGACTCAGTGTAAGCACCTCCTTCTCCCTGATTCGTCCAAATACCCAATGATGAAAACTCAAAGCCAGGAAATACTGCTGCTCATAATCACATAATTCTACGTGAGCCTTGACAGATTTATAATTTAATCTACCCACAAAAGATTAAAACCTTACTGATCTACGGGAGTTCTGAGTCTGCGCTACACCAGTTGTTATCATACTTTTTCTTCACGTGACTTTTTCAAAACCATTGTGACCCAAGTGACAAATCTCCAAATGTAGACTATTCCAACTGTTATTATTTTTAACAGTAGGAGTATTAGTGGTATTAAGATAACAAATGAGTTCTCAGTTTGTTTTATCAGTAATAACATAAATAATAATATTTTCTCAGACCTTTCTGTTATTAATAACAGCATTCTGGATATTGTCACAGTCCCCAAATGTCTCCTTTCCACACACTGCAGTAATATGTGCAGGATAAGAGGCCAATGTGCTACTCAATAATGTAGCTGTCCATTAACAGAGAAGTAATGTAGCTGATATTACCTATATTTCTATACAATGGCTCTCAGAAATACTCACCTTCTTATTGAAGCGAAACTCAACACTTAACCAAGGATTGCTAGAGCCTGCTGGTTTTCTGCAATCATTAATTGCACCAAGCTGGTGTACCAGGTCTAAATAAGTCTCAGATTAGAGGTTTTCAATGAATAAAATAAGTGGAACTGAGTTCGAAAACCAGATGAGTTTGAGGGCTTTATAGCGTTAAAACATGAAGAAATCTACATTTAATTTGTTTTGCCACTTATTAACAATATAATCCATAAAGTCAAAGTGAAAAATGTATTAATTGTACTAAATTAATTACAAATAAAAAAGAGAATTGACTGCATAGGTAGTCAATATTTTGATGAGGCATACTTGTGCATGGTTACAGGATTATCTTAGCAATAGATCACAGGCTACTATTGCTGATGGGGTCAAATTGAATTTTGTTTTTATTCCTCAGGGAGTCCCACAAGGTTCAATTTTGGGTCCTTTAAACAACATTTAAACATGCAGGGCAGTGGGTCCCCAGGGTCAGAGTTGAGAACCACTGACCTAGAGAAACATTACATGAATTCACAATGGAAAAGTTTTAATTCGAAACATTAATCATTCAAAACTAACAAAAATGCATCTTCCACAGTACTACTCTACATTTCAGAAGCAGTTTCCTTCCAACACTTGTCATTGTGCCAATGCATGGTCATGGCAGTGAGTAGATTTAAGAACATTCTCAAGCAGACGTTCAAATTTATAAATCCCACACTTTGCGTGGAAATGATCATACACATGCTTCTTTAAATAGGCAACATGGGGCCTGGTCTGAACCTTGAACTTTAGATTACAACACGGTACATTACCTCCCAAACTTCTGATTCTTCATGTGGTTCCAGGCAGCTCTTGTCACCATGAAGGAGCCTCTCAAATGCACTCTATGGATAAGGTCTGAAATTAAGACCAAGGATCAGTTTTAATTTTTAGATCCTAACAACGTAGATTATATTGACAGAAAGGAACTGCTCCTAGATCAGGTCTCATATCCATAAAACATTTAATAGCAGGAATGCTGATCTAGGATTATTTTATGAATCAAAGATAACAATAGAATGGTTATTAGATCAAGAAGGATATTTTTGCAGAGAACAATTTTGGGTCCTACTGTATATGGGGGTCCTGCCTGTATGTACTGTACCTCCCATGGATGCTCGCTATTGGTCTATGGCTAGAAAAAGTCACCCTATTGGTCTATGGCTAGAAAAAGTCACCCTATTGGTCTACGGCTAGAAAAAGTCACCCTATTGGTCTATGGCTACAGAAAGTCACCCTATTGGTCTATGGCTACAGAAAGTCACCCTATTGGTCTATGGCTACAGAAAGTCACCCTATTGGTCTATGGCTAGAAAAAGTCACCCTATTGGTCTATGGCTAGAAAAAGTCACCCTATTGGTCTATGGCTACAGAAAGTCACCCTATTGGTCTATGGCTACAGACCCTAAGATATTTACATTTGTTTACAGTTAATGTCTTTACTAAGGCTGCTTCTATACCATGGATAAGTCGTGAATTTCACAAAAACACCACGTCCTAATTCATATTTGAACAAATTGTCACACTGAATATGGACGGCTGTATTGTGAGAAATAAACTCTGTCTCACCCCAATCCAAATCACTTGTTCTCCCAAAGGAACGATCCCGAAGTATCCTTTAAATAAATACATTAATAATAACTTATTTTATTATAGGTCAACAAATTTAAGCATATATGTAATTGGGTATGTTGTCCAAAAATTCACAATATAAAATGGGTGCAAATTAAACAGTGACAAAAAAATAAACCAATAAGTTATGCCCCGAGTGTTGCCACAGAGATAACATTAAACTTTATAAGGTGTAAATATATATGTATATGTGAGGCAGACTTCTTCATAAGCTGGTATCACTTGGTCTGCTGTAGTGTGTGCAGCGGGAGCCAATCACAATGGTCAACAGTTATAACAGGGATTAGAGACAAAGTTGTGATAAAAAATATAATGTAGTCTATTTAGCCGATGTAAAACGTAGAATTCTCAAAACATGAATTGAATGAATTCTGGGGGGAAATGGTTTGCTGACTAATTAAACAAAATGTGTATTAAATTGATTACCACCGTTGTTACTGATAAACAAGTAATGCTGTAGGGTTTCGTTGCTGGCTTTGATACTGAAAATCTGGACGGTGTGCAGGCATTAAACAATCAGCAGTATATCAGATGTTTTAAAGTCCAATGGGTCAACCTACTATAGCGTCCAAACACTGGGTATTTATTAAAGATCTGGGTGCAGGAACATAGCGTCTAAACACTGGGTATTTATTAAAGGTCTGGGGGCAGGAACACAACCACAGACACAAATAAAAAGGCATTTAGAAACAGTAGAAGTGTCCAGAAATAAATCACAATCAAACATCTATGGTGAAATCTAAAAACAACTGTTGGTCGGAAACACCCATCCAACAAAACAACAGTTTGTTGCTGAAAATGGGACCAATTTGGCCATAGAAAGGTACAGTTAAGTCCATTATTTAGCAGTTTTTTTGGGTGAAAATTGTGCAACCAAAGCAGCCACATCTACTGTATCATTTTGAACATGCCATTTAACTTTATTTTGATTAAAGAAGCTATGCGACGGTGGAAATTGAAAAAAACAAGGGGTGCTGAATATTATTCATTTATAATCTTTATTATTTAAGCAAGTGTGGATTTTTTGGAAAAATATTACATTTTAAATTCTGTAACTATATCATTCACAGCCCAAATCTCACTAATCAGTTATTAAACAATACATCATAGTAGAAACAAAATCTGATTTGTGGTGCGTGTATGAATGACATCAATATCTAGAATTTGGTTTATTTAACATAAAGTGTTCATTTACAATCTAACAAATAGAGCATTAAGGTGAGTTTAATACTTACCCAGCATTATTTACAACAATATCTGAAAAAAATAAGCAACATGTATTAAACAATACCTGTTTTTGCAGACTTCATCAAAGAAAATGTAATTTGCCCAAAACATATTTTGCACATTCAGGTGTTTTGTTATATGCTAAACTGAGCCAAAGCTGGTGTCTGAATACGCACCTATTCTCCCAAAAGCGTCAAGGGCAGTCTGGACAACTTTCTCACCATCCTCTACAGAATCTGGTAAAATATGAGCAGGTTGACAAATATGTGGATTAAACCCTAGAATGCCAGACCAAGGTGTGTAAGAACAGTCCGTGCTGTTAATGTCTGGCCACAGAAAGGAAAACCATCAAATACCCTTCATTTAACAGCTGATACAATGCTATTTATAGAATTCTAGAAATTTACAGTGCAGGATTCGCTGGGCATTGGTTCTCAACCGGGGGTCCCAGCCCACTAGGGGGCCAGAGAGCTGCTAGGGGGGCCATGGGTAGATGGAAAAAGTATGCTTCAAAAAAATAATTAACACAAATATTTTACTAAATACATAATCTAGATATCACTTGAAATATATTAAATCATAGCAACATCAAATCATTTTGCTCTTAAATCAACAAGGTAGGAACATCTGCCAGTAGGAACGTTTGGTACTGCCTAGTAACACTCACTTGACCAGTCCACATGTTAGCTACTGTCTGGTGTGTTCCCTGTTTTAAGTTATTAACTTTTGCACTGCACAAACTAGGCTATTGTTCTGGAATGTAATGGACAAGTTTTAATTTGTCCAGTGCTACAAAAACACAAGAGTCAACAAAAATAGACTAAAACGGACATCCAGGCTAGAATTTTTGGAATCGATTCCAACTCCCTTTCGTACAAGTAGACTCTTTCAAGTATGACATATTTTTGCCAGTTAAAGCGGCCAGCAGGTTAACGAGACGTGCATTTTCTGAGCTAAACTGACAAGGACACACTACACCTCACACATAACAATGTATAATTTCTTGGTTTCCCTAAACATAGACATACTTCTCTCACCCAGTGGCATTTATTGGCTAATAGGTGAGTGTTATTTCCAGCCCAGCAGTGCCTACTTTTCCAAAGTGAGGAACACAAATTATGTATATTGTCCAATGCCTGGACAGTGGGCAACTTTTACCATTCTCTCCACCAACATCATAAAAAATTTATCAGACATAAATAATTTCAAGAATCAATTCATGAGTTAATTTATTTAGGGATTACTGATGATTTAAGAAAACATAACCATAACCCTTTGGGTAAATAATGCAATGATTGTCATGCCTTCATATGCTGGTAAAATATTAATATCAGCTTAAAAAGAAATTAAGAGACCACTGCAAAATCATCAGTTCCTCTGGATTTACTATTGATATGACTTTTTGTAAAATTAACATTTTTGTTTTATTCCATTAACTACTGACAACATTTCTCCCAAATTCTAAATACACATATTGTCATGCAGAGCCGTTATTTGCAGAAAATGACAACCATTCAAAGCAACAAAAAATATGCAGTGTTGTCAGACCTCGAATATTGGAAAGAAAATACATTCATATTCACTTTTAAACAACAAAATGCTAATGTGTTAACTTAGGAAGAGTTCAGAAATCAATATTTGGTGGAATAAATCAGACTTTCAATCACAGCTTTCATGTGTCTTGGCATGCTCTCCACCAGTCTTTTACAATAACCTGCACATCCTTCGGCCGCCTCTCCTTCCAATTTTCAGCTGCTAACGATTTGAACGGACTGCAAAAATCACTGAAGCCTGAATCCACTGTCCCTTTAACTACCTTCAAAATTGTACTATCAAATCTATTGACAGACCAATGTACATGCTGACCCCACCCACTTTCCACAGCCGTTAATGCATTTTGCACAATCGCACCGCACAACCGTCTTTGTATGTTTTGCACACTACCTTGTCCACAGCCTTGATCACTACACCACCTACTCTAGTGCTATTTTGCACTGCCATTATAATTACCAAATATCTACTTCCATTTGCTGACATTTGTTGCACTGACTGTAGAAATTACTAATTTGTCTAATTTTTATTTAATTTTTTCTGTACTTCTTGTTATGTAATTATGTGTAACTATGTTTTCTGCACCTTGGCACTTTTATCTTTTATGTAAGGGGGTTCTGAAACATTTTATTGTACACAGGGGGGCCTTGGATGGGAACACTGGAATGATGGAAAATGACAGCAAAAATCCAGTGTGCCCTGAACCAGCCCAAATGTACCTTTAGACCTATGTGCAAAGGTTCAAATGGAATCACATTACTTCCTCCAAGCTACCCACCATAGTTGGCCACTGCTTTGCCTCCCTTTGATTTAATCTCTTCCACAACTTTATCAGCCGCAGCAGAACTCTTCCCACCTCCTTTAATATCTCCTCCAAGGTCATTAACTGTGAGTGGAAAAGAAACAAACCATTAAACTAAGAAATAAGAACTGAACACCATTGCTGACTGAATCAGATATTCGCTTACCAACAACTGACGCTCCCCTCTGACCAAATGCCAACGCATATTCTCTACCAAGTCCTGTGGAAACAAATGTAAGATGATACTGGTGCACATGAAAATATGACTTTGATAAGTCATATTCTTGAAACAAATTACGACCACCGCACATCCCATTCTGATTTCCATGTTCCCTTCTCTATCGTGACAGGTTGCAATAAGGCACTCTAACTGGAATTAACAAACTGTACTTTGTTCTTTGGTCTGAGCAATATTAAATAATTAACCATAAGTTGCAACGATGATAGTACAGTTTTGTTAACGTTTGCTGGCTACTTTCTGACATTAGCCTAGCTATACCAATATACTGCTGCTAGTTAGGTTAGGGTAGCAGGTAGCTAGTTAGCCAACTGAAGCTTGCAAATAGACTAAAAACATATCTATTACTTTTACCGCAATCCCTATATATACACATATACACATTTACAATCATGTCAGCCAGCACAGAAAATAGCAGTGCCTTACAGTGTGAATACATAATTTGACAATAAAGAAACTACTGTATATAGTTTAGCAGTCAGTTAACGTTACCTCCACCAGCTCCAGTTATAAGAACAACTTTACCAGCGAAAGTCAAAGGCACAGACATGATCTTACAGTTCTGTTTCACTATTATGTCAAGCTGTTTCAGGACTGGTAGACTACGAAGATTACAGAAAGGTGGTACTAGTATTTACAGCTGCAACACAGACTGTGTTAGACCCAGCACCACAACACTTAAACTCTTCCGGGAATGGCTGCGGAACAGACTCGACCAGACCGGTGTAATTGTGTTCACTTGTCTGTCAGAAGTAAGCTCATTTCCATAGTCTGGATTTTTTATATTTACTTAACTGAAACTGTTGTTACTACCACAACAACGTGAAAGTGGCATACTAACAAATTTTTCATCTTTACCCAAAACTAATGTATAAAATATTAACAGTGCACATGCGCAGTGCAGAATGACAAGACCTTTAAACCCAATGACGTGTTCTCCTCATTTTGTCCTAGCTCGCCATACTTTTTGCTTATCTTATAATATATTATCTTCGGCTGGTAAGGTGAACTTTGCCTTACTTCGGTAAAGAAGTGTGTAATGACTCCAACGACTATTATATTATTATATAGAGATCCAAGTAATCCTAAATGCCATTATACATTTGTTTTTTATTTATTTAAAATTGTATTATACATATATAAATGTGGCAAAATCTGACAAACATTTTGAGTAGCCTATAGGTAAAAACAAATAGCCAATTCAAGTAATTGTGGTGACAATCCTGAATGCTGATTGGCTTATAGCTGTGGTAAGTAATAACCATTGTTCCGTTAACTACCTTCAAAGTGCTACCATCGAATCTACAGTCAGAACATTGTACATGTTAACCCCACCCACATTTTTCATGAAGTTAACGCATTTTTCCACACTCTAACCAGCATTGCTGTCTGTATGTTTTACACTCTAACCAGCATAGCTGTCTCTGTATGTTTTGCCCACTCCCCTTCCCACAGCCCTGGTCATTATGCCACCCACCTTAGTGATATTTATGCACAGCCACTTTGTATCTCAACAAATGTACCTCAATTCTTTGTTTTTTATTTATTAATTATTTATATTTTTTACCACTCACTGTATGGCACAATGCCATGCCACTGTACTTATCAAACATTCTACCTCCATATACTGACATTTGTTACACTACTTGTACAAATTTCTAATTGTTTGATCTGAAGACCTGCACACTGTATTCCTGTTTTTACTATTTTTATTGTGTACTTCTTTGAGGTTGCTGTTTCAAATGAGAAACTGTTTTCAACGTGCTCACCTGGTTAAATAAAAAAAATAAAAAAATAAGGCACAAGGGAGGAGACCACATGGTGTAGCAGTCACGCATCGATCACACCTGCCGCGTAAAGGCCGATATATACTTCTGCGTCATAGGCATATGTCGTTGTATCCTACGCCGTCATGAGCATTTATACTTCTCTGTCAGTGTCTGCGTTGTGCATTGATGCTGGAGATGCAGTGCAATCCAGCCGACCAGTCACAGATCTTACGGCTGCATCGGCGTGATGCGTAGTAAAAGTTTTGAAGAGGTGCACGTCAGATACGGCAAAGGGTAATGCTTCAAGGGTAACGCACACCAGGCACAACAAAAAAATCATCATACGGCACAGTCACGCAGACACACTTGTACACCGCAAACAACATCGTTATCAATCTTCCACATCTTCAACATACCACTGTCCTCCTCCAACAAGGAGGCCACTGGCAGGAGTTTCTTCACTTTAGTTCATTGACAATAGTTTGTGGATGAAGACTATCTACTGAGCTGTCAAAGCTTTTCTTGCAATCCCATAAACCCATAGGTGAAAGCGACATATTAGCTCTTCCTGGGTGGTACATCAACTTCCAGTTCTGGTGCCATCCGGCAAAGCACTGCACATGTTGGATAATTTCAACTCTTGCGACACACCCACTGCACCGCATCCACATTTTGCATTTAGTTTCGGTAGATTTGCAGCAGCGGTGCGGATTGCTTTCTATTAAAATAAATGGACTTCCGCTGGAACGCAACCAGTTTGCCGTGCCTGGTGTGATTCCAGCATAAGGCACAGGGTACGGTGCAGGCAGACAGCTATGGCATATGCTATGGTGTAATCATGCCCGGATTACCCAATGGGCATTATGGGCACGAGTAAAAAAAAACATTTAGGGAAGAAACTTCAGATAAGATTTTTCCAGGTTTTTGACAAGTTGACCTATACTGTTTGCATTCTTTTCCTCACAGAAAGAGGAGAGGGGGAGTGAGAGAGCGGCAACCCCTGGAGAGCCGAGGAGGACAGGACAGGAGAGGAGAGAGACAGACAGGAAGGAAACATTAATGGATGTGTGTGTATGTGTTTGTGTGTCAATTACGGAAGAATTTGATTCATAGAACTGGATTGGTAAAGGTGAAGCACTATGTGCTTGCATATGCCAGCTAGTTGCTCACTAGAGATGTTACCAGCAAATTCAAAAGCTTGATTGTGTGGGTGGGGTGGGGGGCCCTACAAGACATTGTGCCCAGGGGCCTTTGAATTCTTAATCCGGGCCTGGGTGTAACATTGATGCAGAGGTATAAATTGGGCTTAAGGTGGGATGTTGACCATCGAATGCGTTGCGCCAGAAGTCATTCATTGTCAATGGAGCAGTCCGCAACGGTGCGTTTGCCTTGCAGCTTTGAGATGCGGTGAAATTGGTGTACCGCATACCTTAAAAATGTTTAACTTGTGTGTTGAATTATATTTTACCATGTACAACAGCACGATGACCAATGCTTTTCCTCAATGTTGAGCGTCACTTTTGAAGGAGTCTGTAATCTATCTCAATTATTTATCCACAATGTTCACTTGTACTTTTGGGGGAGACATAATTGGCTACCAAAGTAAATGAGCATGTCAACAATTAAAAAACAAAACATAATCCTACAAAACGTGCTGATACTATTTTACTACTTTAAATAGCCCAAATTGAAAACCAAAATGTTTATATTTGCAATAAAACATTCAACATTCAAACATTTCAAAGCTAGTGGGTGTGTAGGTGTGTCCATCTAATGCAATTCGAAGCATCCATTCGATTTTATCAAACGGATCCATTACACAAAATGCATTGCAACTGCTTCTGTGATGCAAGCGAAATGCAGCGTTCTATTGAAAATGAATGTATGTCTGACATACCAAACTGCAATGATGCAACTAGTCTGAATGGGGCATTAGTCGCTGTATTGCAGGAGAGTCTACATCATGATAGTCAGTGGTTCGAGCCTGACTTTGGATTTTCTGACTTTCCCCGGACCTCCTGCATTGGCGTAGCGCTGCCATTGATTTGGGTTAGATAAGTCAGATTATCTATCCAGCGACTCCTTGTGTCCAGCTTGGGCACCTGTAAATTCAATTGCGTATAGTAGGTGCACGTAGGGGCGCAGATGGCTCAGTGGTTTGGGAGGGAGCTCGATTCCCGCCTTCCCACTTTACCCTAATTGCTCCCAGGTCGTTGCTGTAAATAATAACTTTTTCTTTGTCAACTTACCTGGTTAAATAAAGGTAAAAAATTCATCATCCTGTGCATCAAATTAAAATCCACCAGGGATGCAAAGACACATACTGTAGCATCCAATGAAAATCCACCAGGGATGCAAAGACACATACTGTAGCATCCAATGAAAATCCACCAGGGATGCAAAGACACATACTATAGCACTGTTGCATGCATTGGATTTTTCCTACTTGTGCGGCAAAACCTAAATTAAAAAGTTGTAACAATTGACTCAACAGATGTATAAATATATAATTTGTACTATACATAGCCAACCACCAAGTTTTGCTTGGTACTCATACAGATCTAACCTGCAGTTGCTAGCTTTTTCTAAACTTTCACAACTTGGTTAACTTAGCCAACTAACTTGGTATTTCAATATCATCTAAAATCCTTCTCCATACATTCATCTTTGCAACAAGGTGTTTGCATTTATCAGCTGCATTTAAATCGAAGCTTTTTACAAACTTTCACAATTTTGGTATATTAGTAGTCCAATATTGTCTAACATCCTCCTCCATGCATTCATCTTAGATGTAATGTGTCTGTATATAATCAGCAGTTAAATCGAAGTGGGGATACAAGCCTCTGCTCTATTTGTACATGCGCCATGAAACACAAAACACGGCGCAATCTATGCAAAGGTACTTGCATCAAAATGATACATACCCAATGCAATTTGGCAGCTCTGCAACTCCTTGAAAAGATGCAGGATGGTGAGGAGCGCGCACATGGTTCATCCAACCACATGTCGCCCAGCCGGCCAATTCATTTTTGCACTGCTCATCCAACACGGAAGCCTTTAGTCAGCTCATGCACGGGATGAATACATTCACCAAATATACTTCTGTGATTGAATTTACAGGTGCACGATCTGCACACAAAGAGTCAATGAAGAGTGACGTGGCAAGGTCAATAATTCGACTTATTCCACATCCCGGGCAGCGCTGTGCCAATTTGCACTGCCTTGTGCTGGAGGTCCGGGGAAAGTCGGGGAACCCATAGTCAGGCTCGAACCACTGACCATCATGACGTAGACTGTCCTGCAATGCAGCAACTTAGCCCACTATGCCACGCAGCTAAGAGCTGTTCTTAAGCACGAAACACTGCAGAGTGCCTGGACACAGTCCTTTTTTGTTGAAAATTAGAATTATATCACAAACCTCCAAGATGCCTGGTTGCTATGTTAAATCAGTTACCAACACAGCTAGAGCAGTAAATAATGATGTGATGTCATAAATAAATAATGCTCCCATTGAACCTCCCACCCAATTTGTGGAATTCTGGTTTAGGAAGTTAGATGTCCACCCATTTATCCTAAATACATTTATATAATTTCCTTTGCGTGGCGCATTGGTCTAAGGGCCATGATAAATGAGGAAGCTGCCAAATGACACAAGATGCCTCGGTACATTTACAGTGTTCCCGTGCTGTATTAAAAAAAAGCGGCTTAGAAAACAGTTGGATTGCGATCACCACACCCTGGGATGTGAACAGCTGGCAGGGACCAACCAGGCCCAACTCTACAGTGGAGATACATTTAAATTGTTGTCATTTTAGCAGATGCTCTTATCCAGAGTTAGCCTGGTCCTACCAGACTCTCTTATGTACATTTCATTTGTACAGAGAGTCTGGCCACTCTCCATTGACAAGCGTTAACTTCCTTGAAGGCGGGTACTCTGTTGAAGTTTAAAATGATTGGATCTGCCATAACCAATCGCTACGTTTGGTCGTGACGTACTACACTCAAACTAGCGCAAGACATCAACCTCATCATTCTCAGCCACTTTGTACATTGCTTGTAATGGGTGTTTATGGATTTGGAGACCAATGCAGGAGTTTGCGTTTCTGTACTTTATTTAAAACACAAGAAAATTACAAATGACTAAGCCATCATCGGACATTTAATAACATGGGCTACATTGTTTTTAAATGACATTTTCAGTAATACACATTCCTACAGGAATGAGGTAATAACAGAACAATTGTCATACAACTATTAATTTGCAATCACTGCCAGTCAAACGCTTCATCATGTGGAATGATTCAAATATTTGAGTGGGCGTTTGGGTGACTCAACTCGGACTGAAACAGGATACTAACCCGTTGTATTATCATGAGAAAATCGATGAAAACATGTGGGCATTTGAAAAAAAAGCATGATAATATTATCTCTCAAATTAAAAACAACAGTTTCATAAAGCCAACATCTCTAGGCTGACTCTATTGAGCCATTTCTTTCTTATTATATTATTGACACAACACTAGGAAGCATAGGCTAAGTAGACAGGTATGTAGAGTTAAACAGATATGAAAGGCCACAGTTGGCTGAGCCGGGGCTTGAACCCGATTCGCCAGCGGACATATTCTCTAATGTTGACGACTACACCCATCTACTCTGCATTGTTTTCACTCAAAATCTAATCTATCACACCTTGTGCCAATAGTTAGCTAGTTGATTAGCGAGTGAGTCTATATTTTGTGTGGTTGGAGTGAAAATCTGAATTGTAGGTAGCACCCCAGGACCAGAGTTGGTAATCTTTGAGTCAATCAATCAAATGTTTATTATAAAGCTTTTTTTACAATAGCTGTTGTCACATAGGGCTTTGACAGATAGCCGGCCTAAGACAACAAACAGTGAGTGAACAACATGTTGATGCACAGGGGCTAGGAACAACTCCCTAGTAGACGGAACCTAGGAAGAAACCTAGAGACATGAGGGGGTGGACAGTACTCTTCAGGCTGTACCAGGTAGAGAATCTGAAAGGTAAACAACCTAATTTATTAAGGCCACATCTTTTATCACTGTTTAATTAGTGTCTGTAAATGGAGGTGGGAATGGGTGGGCTGTGTCCACAGCAGGGAAGAGGATTGGTTCATTTTAACACCTGGACTGGAGTAAATGGAATGGTATCTCACACCAGGTTTCATGTGTTTAACTCCATTCCATAATTAATATGAGCCCATCCTTCTTAATTGACGTTCACCAGCCTCCACTGGACTACAGTCTTTGTGTTGCAGCAACACTCAATCAATCAATCAATCAATCAAATTTATTTATGAAGCCCTCTTTACAACAGCAGTTGTCACAAAGTGCTTTGACAGACACCCGGCCCGAGACCCCCAAAAGCAAGCAACACAAGTGATGCACAGTGGCAAGGAAAAACTCCCTAGTAGGTGGGACCTGAAAAGAAACCTAGAGAGAGGCCAGACTCAAGGGGGTGGCCAGTCGTCTTCTGGCTGTACTGGGTGGGGGATCTGAAGGTACACAGCCCATTGTAATAGGTCACTTTGTTTATCAGTGTTTAATTATTGTCTAGCAATGAAGATATGATTGGTGGACTGTGACCATAGTCTTTATGTAGCATCAATACATTTCGGTGGTCTTGTGAAGGAAGAACGTGAAGCCGCCTAGAGATGAAAGCTGGTGTCATGAGGTGATCATCAACCGCAGTGACATGGGATCCAGCACAGCAGCGGGTTGGGCACAGGAAGGGGACAGGAAGGAGTCATCAGGCCACATGGTCCTGTCGCATGTTCCTAGGGTCCTCCTAGGATGAACATGACATCAGGAACATTAGAGTGGGCATACCTTGGGTCTAGTACCTTGACACAGCTCTGACCCCAAAATAAATATATAATCTGCCTCTGGGGGCAGAAAAACCCTAGTCCGCCGGCACATAAACTATTGCAGCATAACATCTGGGGCTGAGACGGGGGGGAAAAGAGACGTGGTCCTGCACAAGGAAAGCCTCGGGCAGGAGCAAGCAGACATGCTTCCGACCCACCCACATTGCCAAGACCACACCTCCAAAGGGACACCAGCAGACCGTAACCACCGCAAGGGTAGCATTGGAGTGAGGATATCCCAGTAGAGGGGAGCCTACCAGGCAAGCCAAAATGGGCAGTTAATTAACAGTGCCGGCGTTCTCTTTTAGCCCCCTGGGCCAGACTACACTATACCATAGAACTTACTGAAGATATGAGTCTTCAGCATAGACTTAAATGTTGAGTCTGCATCTCTCACATGGGTTGGCAGATCATTCCACAGAATTGGAGCTCTATATGAGAAAGCCCTTCCACCAGCTGTTTGTTTACAAATTCTAGGAACAGTAAGGAGGCCGGCATCTTGTGAACGTAATGTATGTGTGGGTATGTATGGTTGCACCAAATCAGACAAATAAGTAGGGGAAAGTCCATGTAGTGCTTTGTATGTTAATAGTAAAACTTTGAAATCAGCCCTAGCCTTAATGGGCAGCCAGTGTAGAGAGGCTAGAATTGGGGTAATGTGTTCCGATTTTGGTGTTCTAGTCAGAATTCTGGCGACTGTGTTAAGCACTAACTGAAGTTTTTTTAGGGTTTTGTCTGGGTAGCCAGAAAAGAGAGCATTACAAAAATTCAATCTTGAGGTAACAAAGGCATCGATTAAATTTTCTGCATCATTCTTTGACAGACAATTTCGAATTTATGCAATGTTCCTGAGATGGAAAAAAGCTGCTCTTGAGATATTTTTTACATGTTTGTCAAGAGAGAGATCTGGGTCCAGAGTAACACCAAGGTCTTTTACATTTTTTTCTGTTATGACTGTACAACAGTCTATGTTTATTGCCAGATTTGACAGCAGGTCTCTTTGTTTCTTGGGACCTAAAATAAGCATTTCTGTTTTTTTCAGAGTTTATAAGTAAGTCATTTTCTGTCATCCAACTCTTTATATCCAAAACACAGGCTTCCAGGGTGTGCAGTTTTGGGGATTCTCCCTTTTTCACTGAAATGTAAAGTTGACATTGTGTTTCCGGATGACATCACCAAGAGGCAACATGTATAGGGAGAACAATAGCGGTCCCAAAACAGAACCTTGTGGAACACCAAAGCATACCTTTGATTGTTTGGAGGACAGACCATCCACAGATACAAACTGATATCTTTCCGATAGAACACAGTTTGGTGGACTTGCAGAAAGGATCAACTTGTCATCAGAAACATTAGAATGGGCCTAACTAGAGATCTAGGACCTTGATATAACTCTATATATGACCCTAAATAAATATATAGAACTGTCTCTCGTCCTCTGTCACATAAACATATGATACTGTAAAGATGGTTATTTTAAGGCTTAACAGGATCTTCATTGAAATTATGGTTTCAGGAGTCGGGTTGTGGTTACATCATAGAATCTTTAATAAAGTAACATCTTGTCTGGAAACAGTGACATTTCAGGACAAGGAACCAAAGATGTGCTTGAAGAGGAAGCCCCAAATAACAATTGGAACTAGTTTATTTAGCCTTAGCATTGTCCTTCACACCCCTCCTAGAAGAAGACCCTTATCTCCTCAGACCCGTGACTGTCTCATGTGAGCACATGTGCAGGTCACCTTAACTTCTGTCTAGCATCTAATCAAATTGCCTCGCTAGTTGTTATTCAAATAACTCAGTAAACCTTATCCGTCTAGTGTCCTGTCAGTAAAATGTCCTATTACTCTGAATGGCATCCACTATGTATTAGCTCTGTGATGGAATTACAGTCTAACATACAATAGATCATATGGTTATAAGCAATCTAATATATAACAGAGTTATAAGCTATAAGTACCAGCTTATTCTGATGTTATAATATAAGAACAGTATGGGTGCTCTCTGTCCTACTCGCTTGGCCTTGTTCCCTGTCTCAGTCACCTGTTGTCATAGTGACCAACTCCTCCCCTCCTAAAGGAAAGTCCCCTTAAGATAACTATACCATAACAACCTTTCTGCACTCATGGTTTGACCCTGAAACTTCTCCCTGTCTGCCTTCAGACAGTCTAACAGGCCTCAAACTCCTCCAACAGCCCTCTAACTGTAGGTGTATAAGACTCTCATCTAGTTATACCATTCTTAACTGTTTAAACTGTATTTAAACATGATTATATAGAATCTACTTCTCAACAATATGTCACAGGTTGGAATTTAGGTTATTGAAAGATGTTCTCAGGGCAGCATTACATCTTATTGGTTCGCTCAGCCTTCCAATCAGCAACAGCAGGAAGCGGGGCTTGGATTATTTCTTTTCTCAGGACTCATGAGCATAATTTTCTTCGTTTTTTACAATATCTAACCAAACACCTAACCTTAACCACACTGGAAAGTTAAAATGTAATCCTGTGCTATATATATAATATATAAATCATAATTATCAATCAAAAGTAAACTTAATGTGAGGTCCGCCCTCTGTTTTGAATCAACCAATCAAATAATTTCTGCCTAAAAGTCGTATGAGCGTCATAGTCACCGTAGTCCATAGCATAAAACCTGGGCACTGAGACGGGGGTCTGGAGACATGGCTCTGCACAAAGAAAACCTTCGGCAAGACAAAGCAGGCCTGAATTAGACCTACCCAAATTGACAAGAGCATGCCACCAGAGGGACACCAACACAACGCAACCCCTCTGAAAGCGGTTTGAGTATAGCCCACACAGTGAATTTTCATCCCAGAGGCAAAGGGTTTCACAGGGCAACATGAGCAGGCCAGTGACTCGGCCCCCAGTGGTGCCGAAGAGAGGATATCCCAGTGGAGCGAGGAGTCAGAGGACGGACACAGAAAATCGGCTGAGCTGCGGTTCAAACCTCTGTTGTCAGATGTTTTTTAATGCTACACCAGACTCTGGCACAAGATGATGTCTTCCACACTTAATATAAGCCAAATCGTTCATAAAGCCATATTATTTATCCCCAAATATAAAACCTAACAATGTACAAAGGTTTTTAAATATTAAAAACCTGCTTCAATACAGGTACTATTTCTAAAGCTGATACTATGCATTCCAGTAGGCAGCTTCCGCCACACCCAGATTCGACCATCAGACTACCTGATGACGCATGATTCATCCACTCCAGAGAACACGGTTCTACTCCTCCAGAGTCCAGTGGCGTGATGCTTTTCACCAAGGGCGTAGGAACGGGGGGGGGGAGATGTCCCCCCAATGTTACAGACAGGCAATGTGGTCCCCTTAAAAAATAAGAACAATTTGTGAAAAATATATGTACGGTATATATCCCCCCCATATCAAACTCGTTCCTACGCCCTTGCTTTACACTGACTTGTGGCAAAGGTGGCATCCTATGACAGTGCCATGTTTAAAGTAACTGAGCTCTGCAGTACGACCCATTGTACTGCCAATTTGGTCTGTGGAGATTTAATGGATATGTGCTGGATTTTATGCAACTGTGAGCATAGGTGGGGTTTAAACATGTCAACTCAATAATTAGATGGGGTGTCCACATTCATTTGGTCATAAAGTGTACCTGCACCACTTTAGTAGTATTGACTGCAATCAACGCTTGCTGTATTTGTGATCAATTCCTCCATCACATCATCTTAAATACTTGTCAACAGTCATTTTGTGTTTTTGAAAAACCTTGCTGAGGTTCATGACTAATTTGACAGTGCTTTAAACAAGTAGATTAATCCTTTTTACATTTTATGTTGCCTCACTTCCATGCTTTCTATGCTTTTGGATGATTGTCAACATTTTCTAAGTACTCTGACGCTGTAAATACATTATGAAAATGTCTATACATGTTATATAATACTCAAAAACAATGTAAACCGACCCATATTACACAAATGTCATTCTGGCTAATGTATTGCACTGAATTGTGTTGTAAAATATTATTCAAACATGGATTTATGGCACACAAAATACAATTTTAAATGTGCAAAGACATATATTTAGAATATGGTTTTAATTTAATATGAGTTGGTTTGGAAAGATTTGTATAACATTGTATAACATGGTTAGATTTTCATAATGCATTGTTGTCGTTTATCACCACCGGCACAATGGGTGAGTTGCCGTAAATAGTCTACCCGCCGCCACAGAAAATGTGAATCAACTCGAATGGAGCGTACCAGGTTTCAATTACATGACTAAATATAGCCCAGGGTCAGCTTTTTTAAAATGATTTAAAACCTGATTTCACTAAATTAATAATACAAAGAATAGATAGGGCGGTTTTCAAATCCGGTCTATGTATTTTCCAATACATCTAAATGTAATCCTATATGATGCTCAAAATCCAGGTAAAACGTTGGTAAAACCGGCCCTCGGTGACTAGCTTGCTGTGTATATGTACTGTACATGATGACACTATACGCGCAGCCGTACTCGCACATTCGCCCCGTCGTATCAGGCAGCACCCAGGCTTCGATGTAGATGCAATGTAAAGATGAGGTGATTTACAGTTGTCATTTATTCAGTAAAATAGCCCTATTGACATTTTGTAAATATGTTGTTAACCTATAGAAAATAAATGTAGATTTTGAGAGTCCATTTAACGATGACCGGCCAAGCCTACGGACCGTCATTGGAAAATTGGACTTGGATTGGTTTGCTGTGTTGTATCTATCATGTTCATTTTAATTATCTTAAAATATTTTCTTTATCCGATTTCGGGATTGAATATCTGACAAGGAGTCCTCAAAATGGTGAATTTGCAGTGCTTGCCACAAAGGAGATGTGACATATCAGCATTTAGTTACCAAAACGTTAAAGTTAACGGCAGAATGGTCAAACGACTGTTGTGAAACACTTCACTATTTTGTTTAAATGGTCTAAAATATTATTATTTTTGCTATGCCTCTGTGCGCAGGCGTGGTGGCCGGACGCTGTCAACGCGCTTCGTTACATTATTGGGTGATGTAGGCTATATGAGAGGAAAGTGAAGAAAATAGAGAATGAAAATGCCTCGGGAAAGTGGTCTTCCGGCAACGAAAGGATTTACTTGTGATCCTTAAAAATATATTGTGGCAACGAAGAATGTCAGGGACATCAAATGCAGAACCTGCTGAAGGTGTAGTCTCCAAAGTTAAAGTAAAAAAGCAGATCAAGACAATCGTGAAGGATTTGGAGACTATACTGGGAGACTTGAGGGATGTAGCAAAGGAACTGAAAGAGGTAAGTAGAATAGGTTTCTCCATCGGGTGTATGTGTCTTTTATTTGAGATTAACTTATCTTATTTTGATTTCATTCAGGCATGGCTTTAAATTGCTTTTATTAATTCGAAACAATACTATTCTACCAGTGAAGGCTCGAATATAAGTCCAGGGCCCTTATGCATTGGCCTATCGTGTATCTTATCAGTGAACATGAAAGAAATTTAGGACAGGTTGTCAGTGTGGAGGACGACAACGCAGCTGCGCCTTGGTGCGTAGGCTTTGATTTAAGTGCAAAAATTAATCATGATTAATTGTTAATCGTGTAGTTCAACAGAATGGTTTTGCATTGAATTTCATCATCTAAATGCAGTCTAGTCTACTGTTTACATGATAATGATATCCTGTTAAATTATAGGAGCTCAAGGACCTTGTAAACATATCAGGATTTTGTTATTCTTGTTACTATATTGCATTCGTTTTTCTTTCACTTTAGCTGTCACACATGACCCCTCTGGTATTTAATCAAACATATGTATAATATCCCGCAATCGAAACAGCTTTGACGTGTGGCTGTGGCTTTACTTAAACGCGTTCAAATAGAACTGTCCAGCTGGCTGGTGCTGAAATACTCGCCCTTAAACGTTAATTGTTGTCAATTGGATAAGCCCACTATCTTCGTATTACATTATGAATACAATTGATACTGACGGACTACAGGTTTCCTCTGTCGTCTGCTCTTTTAACATTTAAACAAGTATCAAAATCAAACACAGAGTTGGCAGGATTACCGAGTCGTGTTCTATTCAGAAAAGCACACCCATCTAACAAGCAAGCCACCTCGAGCGATGTCAGTTCATTTTCGAATCCAATGTTTTAGTAAATCCCATTTAGCAGGAGTTATCTAGTGCAAATCATACACTTGAATACTGGATTCAAGCCCATGTTTAAGGGGAACTTGTCCCAGATGCTTGGCATGGAGTTAGAGCATATTTATTCCCCTCGGCGTGTGGCATTGGATACTGCGTGTCTTTTGTATCCCACTGAACCCGAAATTTCACTCTACATGAGCCTTTCACCTTGCCTCCGTTTTATATTTCATGAAATCTGGATACGTTTATATTACTTTAATATATGACGAGTAATCTATCTGCAAGAGCGCGTTGTGACAACAGCTGATACATTTGATTGATTGATAGTATTAGGCTGCTGCGATAGCTTGTAATATTCCGTTTGAAAATATGTATACTATGTCGATTAAGGGTGCTGATCATAAGACACCTTGTGAGTAATATTTTGTTGTAAAATGGGCAGTGTATCCCATCGGTCTTAATGATTAGCATTGTATCAGTAACAGAAGGGAAAATACAATGTAGCTCATGGGCATTTTATCTGGCAGCACCAGGGTTGTGTGTTCGACTCCCATGGTGGCCAGTGCTAAAACGTATACAGTCAGTATTGCACATTGATCTTTATAGGAACACCTGCTATAGTACTCAAATGTAAGCTAAATAACATGTTATTCCAAATATGTCCCCTAATAATATAGAGCATTTAAAGATATGCAGAAATCAGGATTTATTTTTATTAAAAACTAGTAAATATTGAAATGGAAGCATCAATTGCAAATTGTCTGCTTTGATTATGCTCCAAAATTAAACACGTTAGAATAAAATCGAACTTGGATATCTAAGGGCAATTTAAATTATTTAAAGAGATGTCTTAGCAGTTTTTACTGCCTGTAGTTAGTATATTTTTGCAAGGGTGTAGGAATGAGTTTGATATTTGGGGGGACACATATGTTTCACAAATTAATGTTGTTATTTGGGGGGACCATATTGCCTTTCTGTAACTTTTGGGGGAACATGTCCCGCCGTCCCCCCCTGTTCCTACGCCCTACTATTTTTGTATTAACTCAATGTACTGGGAGATGAAAATGTGCATTTATGTATTTCTATTTTATCCTAATTTTTCCACATCATTTTTGTGCATACACACAATTAATACTTATCTGGGGCAGCAGTGGCTCAGTGGGTCAAGTAGGTTGTCTAGCAACCGGAAGGTTGGTGGTTCGATCCCTGGGTCTTCCTGTTGAAGTGTTGAGGTGTCCATGAGCAAGACACCTAACCCCAGTTGCTCCCGACGAGCTGGCTTGTGCCTTGCATGGCTGACACTGCCGTCGGTGTATGAATGGGTGAATGTGAGGCTCTGTAAAGTGCCAACATTGTTGGTCAGAAAAATGTGCTATATAGTTCAGTCCATTTACCATCTACTGTATACTGAATGTGTGTGTTGTTGATGTTTTGATTCTGTCATTTGGTTTAAAGTGTTCTACCTGGATCCAAAGGTTTTCTACTTAGAATCAAACAAAAAGTTTCTCCTGTACGGATAACAAAATAACAGTTTTGGACTCCCTTTTTAACTGAGTGTGTATCTCATATATAAATCTGGCGAACTATCAGTTAAGCAACTCAAAATGAATGCCATTTGTTATTGTTGAGTATGCGAATCTGGCTTTAGGTGATTATGTCGGTGTGTTTTCATCTCTAACAGGCTCTTCGATTTGATGTCTCTCAAACAAAATATAAAAATGTTCCCGATAATGTCTCCTTCTCCTTCCTGATAATGTCTCCTGATCATGTCTCTCCATTTGTCCCGTTGCAGGTTGTGCACGAGATCGACTCCCTCACGTGTGACCTACAGCTGGAGGAGGAAATGACAGACAGCTCCAAGACGGACACGCTGAACAGCAGCTCCAGCAGCACCGCCACCACAACCACAGCCTCCAGCATCGACAAGATCAAGATCTACCCCGACGATGCCATCTTCAGGCCCCCCTCTGTCATCCCTGCCGTCCTGACGGTGCTGAGAAAGCCCCACCCTCCCCTGCCCCCTCCCAGGCTGACGCCTATCAAAGCAGAGGAGCACAGTAAGAACGTTCCATCAGGAAACCCGCTAAACAAGGCTAACGGGACACTTATGCGCAATGGCGTTTTCCCAGGGAAGCCGAACCGAGACTTATCGTGCTGCATCTCTAACAGTAAGAAGGACGAGAAAGCACTCATGCCAATGCCTCTGCTGCGGCACGAGAAGAACAAGTGTCCCCAGGCGACCCGGGAACGGGTCCGTTTCAGCGAAAAGGTCCAGTATCACGGCTACTGCCCTGACTGTGACCTGCAATATGACGTCGAAAACACAGATATGCACTTACAGCTCGAGTTGACTGATGACATGAGCCCCGTCCATCACTGCTCGTCCTCCCCGCCCACCCAGCTCATGGTGGAGAACGGCGGCCTCAGCCTCAGCTACAGCTTCCCCCCCACAATGCCACTTTGCGTGCCTCATTCCAACACGTCCCCGAAACCCCAGAAAACCATCCTGCGGAAATCAACAACCACCACGGTTTGATGTTAACCACCCTTCGTTTAAACGTTTCTAAATTATTTATAGTGTTTTCTACTTCATGAGCACTTTGTAGTCCGCCGGAACAATGAGCAAGCGGAGCGGGAGATGGCATCACCATGAGCTCAGAAATAGAGAACGAGCGGTGAGTGTTTGCATAACAACTACTGCATACTGGGAATTTAGATTTTGGGCCAGGTTGGGCAAGGGTTAGGGCAGGGTCGGGCCAGGGATAGGGCAGGGTCGGGCTAGGGTTAGGGCAGGGTTGGGCCAGGGTTAGGGCAGGGTCGGGCAAGGGATAGGTCAGGGTTGGGCCAGGGCAAGGTTGCACTACATGGCCAGGCTAGGTGTGAGAGGAGTTGCGATTGTATGGAGTTTTCTGTATTTTTTAAATCTTTTTTTCTACACCTTTATTCCAAACATTCCAAGTTGCGCTTAAGGTTTTGCATTAATCACAGCTACTCTTAGCAGGCTTGGGAGTGTCCAGGATTAAAAGAAATGTGAAGCTATTGTGCCTCTTATCCCACAGGCTTCTGATCAAGTGTTCACCAAGGTGCATTATGGCAACCTTGTCCGACACCAAATCCACCAAATGCGAGGCCCCTGGTGGGTGTTGGTGTGCCGTGACCAGGATTCAAACTTGTGGCTGTAATGACGCATGTGTTCTGGGAGCAGTGGTTTACCGTGGAGCAGTGGTTTACCGTGGTGCAGTATTTGTACATAATATATTTAAAGAGATTTTGTCGTATTCCTGATGAGGCTTGGGATCTTAAAAAACAAGAAACCTTGTTAGAACATTTCATTAATTTATGCTCTGGGTTAAACCACAAACCTACAGTAGCTACACACAAATCCCATAGATGTTTAACCTCACAACACACTGCTGTGTGTAGGGCTAAAACCGTTTTGCAGTAAGGTAACCTTTCTCTCATTTAACAGCGCTTTATGCTCACACTTCAATTGTTGAGATGAGGAGGTACCACACATTTAGCCTGTGATATACAGTATGTACTCTTAAACACCATGGCTATACTTCACTTAGCATTCAGAATGCAAAAACACCCTGTTTATAATACCACTCATTTCAATTGAACTGTAGATAAACATTATTGGCCATGTGTGTGGGTGCTAGGGTTATTTTTATATTTTTGTACCATTCCAAAGAAGAACCGTTAAAGCAGTATGACCACATAGCCTGTCAGGCCCTGGAATTGAGAAAATGAGGTATACCCTGGAGGTGGATGGAAATACTGTAGTAGCACCTCCCTCAAGCATGCCTTAATTAACATGCTTAGGCCAATACTGTGCTGATAACACTATTACATACTGCCTTTCTACCAACATAAATGTTGACAATTCTCTTAACCAGACATGAGAATGCAGATCGTTAGTTGTGTGTGTTTGTTTCTTTATGTATGTGACCTAGGACTGTGTGTACATGTGGGGAACACACATCACCACAAATAGAGTAAAACAGGACAAATCTGTAATTTTATTGGTCAATCCACACTTGGGAATATATGGTTTCTGCCTTAGGTGTTAGGAAAAATCTTGCATTTGGTTACTTTTGGGTTCAGGTATTAAAAGGTAGGCTTAGGGTTAGGCGTTAGTGCTATTTTTTAAGTTTATGCAAAAAGGTTAAGTTATTGAAATTAAGGTTAGGCTCAGAGTAAGTGTTGGAATTAGAATTATGGTGGAGGTTGAGGAAACATGGATTTCTGGGTCCGCACAATGATATGAAATCAAATGTGTGTAAAAAAGAAATCTGTAAAAAACAAGACAAAATAGTCGGCCTGAGGAAATGCTGATGTGATTCAATGCATGGTCTCTTTGCTCTCATGGACAAGCTTGCTAACCACATTCACTATTTAGATAGGAATTGGTGCTTGTTCAAGCATTTTAAATAGACAGCAAAAAGGGGAGGGGGGATCCCAAACATGAAGAATGCCATGAAAGATAAAACAATTACAGCGTACGCCCCTTCAGGCTTGTGTCACCAACTTACATTGTGGATGAGATAGAATATTAAGTACTTTTTTCTTATTAAGATAAAAGTATTTCTTACCTTCATTCAGTTAGACTTTGCTTTGTTTATAATGTTAAACATAAATTAAGAATAATTTCCTTAAAAATATATGTATTTTAAGTACTGAAAGGTAATGCTAGTTCACAAGAAAAGGCTTTTCATAAGTGTGTGCCCACACCAAAGCAATATTTAGAGATATTCATCATGAGGATGACTCCCAAACACCCACCCACCCAGCCAGATACATTACATGTCCGGTTCTCTATGTGTCTGTGGGCGGTAGACTGTTTTACAATATTTAGAATGCTTGTGTAAAACTGCTTGTGCAAAACTAGTACAGCCATTGAGCTGATGGTTCAACATTCTGTGTGATGTCACAGCATGTCATCTTGGCAAAGATGTGACACAATGCACTGAACTACTTATTAGCTTATTAGCTACACAGCAAAATCACCAGTGTTAAATCAACCCTGAGAGTGTTAAATTAACACTATCAGTGTTAATATAGCACCAATGGGAAGTATATAAAGTGTTGATTTAACACTCTCAGAGTTGATTTAACACTGGTGATTTTGCTGTGTATTATACTCTGATTACTGTTTAGTCATTCTTTAATTGAATACATGATTCCACAATCAAAATAAAATGAAAGACACTAAACATAATAGTGAAATATGGCAAAACAAGAAATATGTTATATTGTGCCTGAGGCATTGCATCTAGAATGGAGGTGTCACAGGGTTGTTATTACAAAATTGTGCTGACCTACATTGTCAAACATTAGAGTGGGCACAATGACTCTTATGCATATTGGGCATAGATGCTCTGTTAAATTAATCTCCTAATACAAACCTGTGAATAGAATCACTGGGAATGTCATCTTAAAGTTCACTGTGTGTGTCCGTCAGTGCGTGCGTGTGTATGTGAGGGAGGGTGTGACTTAAAGAAATCTTGTTGTGATACAAACATAATGAGAGATTATTAGGCCCCATTTGGACAACATAAAAAACCTCAGCTGCATCTCTTTTAGAAACAAATCTACAACTGGAATGTGTTTATTGCAGCTATGGTGGCACAGCTGTACTGATCTTACTCACCAATACGTCAAGTGGAAGAATTGACTGAGAAACTATGAAGAATATAGAAAACAACACATATAGGAAATAGTTGCAACTGCAAATGAATTTTGTTACCCAGAAAATGTAAAGAAAAGAACTATCACAATTTCTCTGGAAGGAGGTGTGTGATATGAATGGAATGGCTTGGCAGCACATCCTTGAAGGAAGAATGAGATGATTTCGACAGTGCCAGACCTGCTAAGAGGTCACTGAGAGGTCACTGAGTGGTCACTGAGAGGTCACCGACTTGAAAAGCTTAAAGGGGAATTTGGTGGAGAGAAAAATAGGGGTGACCAAAAAAAACATGTTACATTAATATGCAATCACATATTAAACCATTTAAATTGGGTGACTAGAAATAATAATCAAGTTGACAAATGTTTGTAGGTAAGAAAGTTTGCTGCACATCCAAAACAGTGTAATTAACAATAAGCCATACAATTTTGTTCAATTTTGAATGTTCTGAAACAATGCAATAATGTCTGTCAAAATATAACCTACCCAGCCTTTTCCAGAACTCTTGTTTTTTATCTTCTTATTCCCATAGCTGATACCTGAAGTTAAATTGCAATTTCCCTTGTCTTGTCAGAAAGCTCACATTAATGTATTTTCTCTGTTTCCCCGCAGGTCCTTCTAGGTAAGAATGGAAACAGCCTTTCCTGACATGAAACTGATCAACTTTGGTTCGTCATACATCCAGTGAGAACAAGGCTAACTATCTTTGACAGATCCCCCGATCCCATGGCCCAATTATTTATCATCACAACATCTGCAGACATAAGTCACAGTGGTATACACAGGAGTAGTGGAGAAAAAGTTCAATTGTACTGCAGAAAATATTTCATCTAAGTGTGCTGGTTAATTTAAAAGTGAAATGGAGAATCTGAGAATGACTGCTGTTACCTGGGAACTCGTCCACGGGGAAATGTGTGTGTGTGTGTGTGTGTGTGTGTGTGTGTGTGTGTGTGTGTGTGTGTGTGTGTGTGTGTGTGTGTGTGTGTGTGTGTGTGTGTGTGTGTGTGTGTGTGTGTGTGTGTGTGTGTGTGTGTGTGTGTGTGTGTGTGTGTGT
>JACXGM010006553.1:0-32525 GCA_016801145.1 Umbra pygmaea | reverse complement strand
GATCTAAGATCTAAGCATGTCTTATGCGGTACAGTCTATCTAATACAACATTTATCCAACACATTTGCTATGGCACACTCAGACGTGTCGCCAGGAGAGTCGTTACAGAAATCTCATCAGTTTAACCTTAAACAAAGACTTATATTTCCCTTCGAGAGGGGCAGCCCACAAACTCCCGCTGCATACGAAATAAGGGTCAGTTCACTGGCTGAAATAGGAGACAACAGAGTACATTACAATTAGATTGTGTGCCTCGGCGGCGCTATCCGGGAACAAAAGGACTCGGTTATCACATTTTGACTATGCTTCCCTGTAGAAAGCTAGCCTTAATCTCTTCTAGTCGCTCTGTGGAGAAAATCATAACGCTTTGCATGTATTGAAACCAAAACTCCCTTTATGGGATGATCCAGCAAGCCCCAAAGTGATATATTTTTTTATTTTTTTTATTTAACCTTTATTTAACCAGATAAGTTGACTAAGAACAATTTCTTATTTACAGCAACAACCTGGAAGCAATTAGGGTAAAGTGTCTTGCCCAAGGACACAACGACATTTGGCTCAGTCGGGAATCGAACTGGTAACCTTCTGACTACAAGTCTGACTCCCTACCCACTGAGCCATCTACGCCCCCATATATCATGATATACAGTATAATGTTGAGATTCAGCTTCTTGTTTGACTATCCATAGTGGGGGTTTTGGCCCCCCTCCCTTCCGGGTCTCACTCCAGCAGTCGTCAAGAGTGTGAAAGAGACTGGTAGTTCTTAGACAGCTGCTATAATCACTCCTGTGGAACATCTAAAAATCCACTACACTAGTGTATGCTGGTTTTTGGTCTTTCCCTTCAATTAGAGCATAATTAGGACCTAGACTGCCAGGTGAGGGGAGATACTAACCAATTAGTGAGCTACTCTATCAGGCTTGTACAAGGTAAAAGCGAAAACCTGTATACACTAGGCCCTCCATGGAAGGGTTTGAGGACCACTGGTTTAAAGAGTTGTTCAAAATGAATGAATCTATCGCAAACTGCACATTGCTAGCGTCAATGTTTACAACTTCGATGAGAGGATGTATCGGAACTATCCTTTTCATCATGAAAAGAGAGAAGAAATAAACCCACAATGAGAGTGAACTGCGGGAACAGAAATCAGGTAAACTTGTGTTCTCTCCCCTTTCATAGTTCGATGTCAGGAAATAACAGTAACGTAAAATGTATGTGCTAGCTTACTCTGTAGTCCATCTGTTTATTGGTTAGTAGCCATAGCCGGGCAGTCCATCTCTTGCTTGCTTGCTTGCCAGCCACTTCCAGGGCTGTGTTCTGTTACTTTGTTCCTGACAAAAGTAAGAGGGAAATACAACTATTTATTACATTTGAGAAATGGCAATGTGCAATGGTGTTTATAAACTGCAGCTCGGAAAAGATATCTGACTCACGCGTGATCATGCGTTCATATCTGTGTAGTACACAAATATAAAATTGCAGCGACCAGCAGGAACCACTATGGTGACCAGTCCAGAAAATAAAGTATAAAAGTTGTATTTAAAATACACAAACATCTTTGTAATTCATCTAAAATTAAAGTGTAATTTTAAGATGCCATTTATTGATAAAGTGAATTAAGAAAAAAGCTATTTGTCTTTTTTTTACACTCTACTGAGCGCCTAGATGTAGATGGTGGGTCACATATGGGTCACATATGCCTCAATGTTAAAATAACAAAATTATTATCTAGTCTCTCAAGCTTTTGTTACAACTAATGCAAGCTGAAAAGCAACAGATTGACATTGATTATTGATTTATATATTGAATTTAAAATGTTGATTAGCTGGGCATACTTGGGCAATATGGATGCACATCTCTCAGTAAATAATAATCATAAAGTATTCAGCCAAACCATAGTATACATAGTATTTTATATTAAAAAAATGTTTGAAAGGAAATCTGGGGGAACCAGTTTTGAATGGGCCTGATGCAGCTGATAAAATTAATAATAGTACAGTTATCTATAATTTACAGGTGTTATGCTTACGTTTGTTAGTAGAATAGATGCCAGCACAAGCACAGTACAAGCCCAGACTCCACATCCAGCCTCAGCCAGTACTAGCACAGACCCAGTTTACAGTAGCTGGCTTCATTAAACACTAACACAGATCCAAGATATATGGCAGAAGTCCATTTGTGTAAATGACTGCTGAACTAATTATGTGACATACATTCTCAATTTCTTCCACATAGTCCAGATCGACTGGTGTCCATGCTGATGCTAAAAATGCCCAAGCTGCAGAGGGAACCAAAGTTAATCACACAGCTATATAGGTTTTATTTTACTATTTTAAAACATACATGTACCGGTAGCTACAACCATAGCCTATAGGTTTATGTTTACATTGTATAACCAAAGTTAATCACACAGCTGTCATAACGGTTGAAACCAGTAACACACTGATGCAGACCATACATAACATTGTTAATCACAAGATGTAAAACAAACCCAGGACTTAAATAGCACACAAATGACTGTAATAGGAATCAGTTGCAGGAGATTGAGAGTGATCTACTGGATAAATGAAGTCATGTGAGGAAAAAGTCAGGGAAAACCGAAAGCAGTACAAAACACAAAATGAAGTCTGGCAAATGCGCCTTTTCATGCTTACCAGGAGGGGACGACCGTGACAGCTGTATAGGTTTTATTTTACTATTTTAAACTTGCACTATGTAACTTTTTGAGTCGGGTATGGCTGCAGCCTGGAGCCTCCTGTGTCATGCCCTCCCATCTCATGCCCTCCCGTCTCATGCCCAGGCGTGTCAAACATAAAGTTCAGACGGTCAAAAATACGAAATCGCGAATTATTTTCACATGTAAATTCATATTAAGTCACATGTAAATTCATGAGATTGTTTTTTGGAAACAAATTGAAAATCGTTTAAATTGTTAAATTAACAAGTTTAGCGATGAATATATTTTAACCATATATTAACCATAAGCCTTACCCAAACCCTTACTCTAACCTTAACCACTCTGAAACCTTGCTGTTAAGCCCATGTAAAATATGATTTTTACAAGTATTGCCATAAATATAGTTTAACCATATATTAACCATGAGCCTTACCCAAAGCCTTACCCTAACCTTAACCACTCTGAAAACTTGCTGTTAAGCCCATGTAAAATACGATTTTACAAGTATTGCCATAAATATAGTTTAACCCTTGTGTTGTCCTTGGGGTCATATTTTTCTGTCAAAATATTTTTATACTTTTATGTAAACAAGGATTATTGGCCCTGAATTCCAAATTGAAGGGAAAAAATTGTTGTAATGGCTTGGACTGAAGTTAGACTAAAGGTGTAACACTGAATTGATTGAATATTTATACTATATGCTTTAAATAAGAGTCAAACCAGATGGGGTCTTTTTTGACCCCAGAGGACCACAGGTGTATGGCCATCAGGAGGACAACACGAGGGTTAACCATATATTAACCGTAAGCCTTACCCAAACCCTTACCCCAACCTTAACCACTCTGAAATCTTGCTGTTAAGCCCATGTAAAATACGATTTTTACTTTTTGACTTTTTGAAAGTATTTTATTCATTAGCATGATTGTCTGCATTTATCTTACAGACAGATCTTTTTTTAAGTATTTTATTCATTTGTGTGATTGCAGTTCCTGTTTAGTTAAAAAACACCAAAGTAGGAAGAAGATATAGCGGACCAGCGTGAGCTTTTACTTTGAAAAGTAATTAGACGAGAGGGAATGACACGGGAAGCTCAAGGCTGCAGCCATACACTCTTGAAGTTTTTTGAAATAAATAAATAAATACAAAAACTGTGTTTATGGACTAGTACGGTAAATGGTATAATAATAATAATACAAAATATAGAAAATAGTATAGCAAAACTGACAGTTCACAACATCTAACTAGAATCTAGGGCATATTATGGACAAAATAATATTGTGTATTTTCAGAAATGTGTTATAGAATATCTGTATCCTAAATCCTAATAAGAATTCAACTGAAATAAACATATTATTTTAATAAATAATACACAGGCAACATTTATAGGTTATAATGATATATGCTCTATCCATATGGAGTGGGTGTTTACAGTGCCCAGCAGCCAAACAAATAGACAGTCCAAGGGCATCCGCCTAGCCAGGATGAAGTCGACATATCAGGAAGTCATCCATGGCAGAAAGCTGCCACCTTCCCAATCACCCTTCATGTCCCATACAGAAATGTCCAGCTGAAACCAGAATGGCTTCACGTTATGTAATTGACCATCTTATCGGCAAGGGAGCGTATCTTAGTTGTGCTACTGTATTGCTCAAGAGGTGCCATTTAAGATCAATGAAAAGTTGAGCAGGAGTCAAACAGCTTGCCTAGATCCCTAAGAGAAACTAGGGAATGTGTGAAAACTTAATAATTCTTTCAGCAGTTACCATCATCAAAGTTTACAGAGCTTCTAGGTGTTTGAGTAAACTTATAACTGAGATTTCTGCCATATTGTTAGCCTGTGTTACTGTGTTTTCATTAAGCAAAGGCAATTCATGATTGAGACATTGGGTGCTGTATTTTGCAAAGCATTGTCAGCAGTGCTTTTCAGCACCAACCTCAGAGTGCATGGAAAATTGAACTGGAAGTTTCAGTCAAGTGTACGTGTCCTTTAATTCACTGATCTGATTCCCAGGTTAGGGTGCATTGCAAAAAAAGCTGTGTACAAGAAAGAAATGCATCATTTTTCCACTCTCTCATAGAAGGTTGCTGTGACCAGATAGGGATTATATAATAGCAAAAAAAATGTGGACGTACCGACTGAAAGGGCTACCTTTAGTCAGGATGATAGCTTTACGTCACTAAAAAGCTCTTCAGCTTTGGTAAAAAATATATTTGTTGTACCTGAATGTATGTTAAATTTCCAAGATTTTTGGCCACAGGTTTCAAAAGTACTGCCTTCGAGCCATAATGGGTCACCAAAAATCTAATGTTTGTATATATGTGCCACATGCCCTATAAAGTATTAATTTGCAAACTTGAAATTTCATGGCTATGCATGTCAACAACATATTACATATCCAGCTCGAAGTGGGAGGTTGAACAAAACTATTTTCTAATTCACAAAGTTCCAGGCTGAAAAAATTGGATATCAAAATAATACTCAAAATTACCTACATATTTGAATTACCTAAAAGACATAGAAGATACGTTTTATTTTTATTTTTTTGTACAGCAAATAATATATCGGTAGGCACTAACTCAAAACCAAAATAAGCCTAGTGTGTGTCTGAGCAAGAGGCATGTACATTTATACTATAGAGGTAAACATTAAAAAGATGAAAGCTTGTCTTCAATGTTTTATCTAATTACATTTTGCAATGAGTATCCAAACCTACAATACGGCTGTAAAAGACCACCTATTTGTGTCACTATCAAATAAGCTCATCAATTCATCAGGAAACAGACAGAAACACAATGAGTATCCAAACCTACAATACGGCTGTAAAAGACCACCTATTTGTGTCACTATCAAATAAGCTCATCAATTCATCAGGAAACAGACAGAACCACACCTTGCGTTCTCTCATCCACACCTTGGATTACTATGGCAACAGGTTGCCACTGGCGACGAGATAGACTATAGGCTTTGGTGGAAGTGAGTGAGTCAGGGGGACGACAAAATCCCTGGGTAGATGGGCGTGCAGAAATATGAATAGCTCGAAAGAAAGAGAATGAAACTCAACAGCAGCGTATGGTGAAATTAATTGATTCTCTTTATGTTACTCCATTGATTCTAAAAATACAATTCATAAGTGTAGCCTATTGCGCGCTGATGGAAATTCCCGCGCTGTTCAGATATAACAGGTAAGCGCCACTCTAACCCTTTTTACTACTGTAAAAGTAATACATTTAGAACATTATCATTATATATTAATTAATTTAAATGGCATGCTGTGAGTGATATCAAAAAGAAAAACTTGTCTATTTTCGTTGATATTTTGGCGCGTGCGCACGTAGAAGACAGCTTTAATTTATTTTTATTTACCAATATTTCTTTTAACGGAAACTATATTTCATATTACAAAATTGGCATATGAGTAAATCCAATGTTATAAAGCATTAGAAAATAAAAATGTCTTTAAGGGTGTGTCGTGATGAGCTCTAAAATAACGCTGTTTCAAAATGGTGTGTCTTGTCAATGCGCAACACGTTCCATTTATTTTATAATTGTTTAGCCTTTGTCACTCTCAGGCATCAATGTAGTGTTTGTTACAGATTAAAACACATTTTATTAACGTTTGGAACCCCTCCCTATTTTTCTCTCCAATTAAATTAAACCACATCTCCATGGCCAAAGCAATTGTGTGTATATTTTCAATATATATTAGGCCTAATATGAAAAATGTAGGCCTAAATTTTTCTTTAGCGTCAATGTTACAAAATTGATTTAAGTGAAACTCCTAAATTCAAGTGTAGCTACTGTAACATGAATTTACATTAGATTTACAAAGATCACTATAAACAAGACAAAACGCCAATGTGGTTATTTTTCTTTCAGCTGGCAGATCACTTTTTTACCACAATAACAACTCAGCATGGTGAAATGTCATTTGTAAACCTAAGTGTGATGGATTACAAGATGTTCAGTCGTTTGCCCATCACAGAGAAGCAAGGTTGAATGCTTCTCTCCTGAGAGTCACTGGCAGATTGTTTAAGAACAAAGTGCTCTCGTCACCATAAGCCATCAGATAACACCATCCAGCTCTGCCTTCCATTTCCTCCCAAGTGACGTTTTCAGTATCTGTGACAACTCTTAATGCTTTCAGTGTCATGACTGACACCCCAAGAGGCCTAAATCCAACCCAAATGTGCCTTTTAAGGTTTACCACCCAGAGCAGAACACCACACCCACTGGTGCTTAGGTCCTGATGCATTCCTAGCTTTAGATTACCTCACACTACCTCAAGTTCAAGTTTCACATTTATTTATGTATAGAAGACGCATGCCTGTACAGTAAAAATCTTGTGCCACGGTACGGCAATGCAATTATTACAGTTTGCATACTCGTCGAGAAAAAAAATGAGCAGGCAAATTCAGTTCTCAATATGGTGTATTGCCCCTGTTAGCATCAATGACAGCCTGTAGTTGTTTGTGATAGTTGCCTATAAGGCCTTGAATTCTTGCAGGTGGTATAATTGCCCATTCGTCTTGGCAAAATGCCTCCAGGTCACGCAAAGTCTTTGGTTGTCTTGCATGAACCGCAAATTTGAGATCTCCCCAGAGTGGCTGAATGATATTTAGGTCAAGGAGACTGACTGAGAGATGAGATGGCCACTCCAAAACCTTCAATCTTTACTGCAGTAAGTGGAGGGTCAACTTGGTCTTGTGCTTAGGGGCATTGTTGTGCCGGAAAGTCCAAGGGTGTGCCATGCGCAGCTTTCGTGCAGAAGAATGCAAATTGTCTGCCAGTATTGTCCGATAACATGCTGCATTCATCTTGCCATCAATTTTCACAAGGTTCTCCATGCCTTTAGAGCTCACCTCCCCCCAAAACATCAGTGAGCCACCACCATGCTTCAGAGTGAGAATGATATTCTTTTCACTGTTGGCCTTGTTGACCCCTCTCCAAACATAGCGCTTATGGTTGTGACCATAAAGCTCTATTTTGGTCTCATCCCTCCAAACTACAGTGTCCCAGAAGTGGGGCGCGTGTCAAGGTGTTATTTGTGTTGCCTACACCATGTTACCCTCCTTCTCCAGTTTACACCCATTATGCTGCAACAGGGCAAATTTTAAAATGTCCTCTTAACATGTTGGAAATGTCATTACAAGTCCATAGCAATGTGCATTGATTCCTTCAGAGTGAACACAGTGGATCTGACTGCAGTAGATGTGAACGAAATGCAAATAAGTTGTGATAAATCAGCCAGTGCACATACCTCTGTGTTTTCCGGGGAAGTCCACACTAGTCGATTGTCGAACTCATACAATCCAATATTCCAAAAAGTATTGCAGCATAAAGGGTGTAAACTGGAGCAGGAGAATAACATGGTGTAGGCAACACAGATTGTTTGAGTTTTACTCGCTACTGACAGCACTCCAAATTTTTTTAACAACACAGCTACGTGTTGAAATCGTCCAGAACTCTCCATTAATAAGTGATTGAAAAGTACTGACTGGTATTTGCAAGGCATTGGATATCTTTTTACATCCTTTTCTATTTTTATGCAGTTCCAGTGTCTGTAACAAGGCCAAACATTCAAGTGTATGTAAACTTTTGATCAGAGCCATACGGGTGATTTGTGTTATCAGTCTGGTATACGAAGGAGCCCAAATCTATGTGATAATAATTGGTTTCATATGATCACTATCCTTACATTCCAGTCAGATGTTTTGCATGACAGTCATATTGTCAAAATCAATGCCAAGATTTTACAATTTCTGCCAGGGTATGCAAACTAATGAGCACAACTGTATAACCTGCATGTTTTTACTGTCCTTGCCTTGCCATGAAAGCCACATAACAGTGTTGTGTGACTGGCAGTAGGTCATTTTATTTTAACCTTTCCAGGTTTAGTACAATAGATGCAGACCAGTGATGGGTGTAAAATATACTGATGTCCAGTGATATCCAATGCATTGACTCATATTTGAATGGTTTGAATTTCGCTACAGGATCCACCAATAAATCCCTCTGAACATTCCCAGTACCATCCCACATCTGAGTGACTGTGCAAGGTGTCAGGAGGATCAGTAGTTAAGAGATGGATGAAGGCTCCACGATGGCTGAAGGAAAGGCTGCCTTTGTCTTTGTTCTCCTGCTCTTCATTGCCCTTGCCCTGCTCATTGTGCGCTGCTTCCGTATCCTGCTGGATCCGTACCGCAGCATGCCCTCCTCCAATTGGACAGACCACACAGAGAAGGACACGTTCGACTACCGCATTGTCTAAGGAGGACTTCCGGAGCTCTTTCCACACTTTAATGAAGTTGAAAGCTTGTCAACACTTGCAATGGTAGAGGAACTACTTTCTGTATTAACTGTATCCAGGACAGGAAAATGTGCTGGTTGTCAGTTTCAAACCCAAGGATACTGTTATATTAGTTTCACTATACGAGTCAGCATCACATGGGACAATCTTCATCTACGTCACTGTAATTTGTTGTATCAATTACATGATCAATTACAGCGTTCATTAAGCAGTGATGGCTAGCTCCTTACCTTAATGCCAACATACAAGAAACATAAACTACCAAATGGCCTCCCTCCAAATGCAAATAGACCTAGCTTTAATGTGTACATCTAGTGAAAAATAATAAAATGCCCTGTGTGAAAAAACAACCTATCCTGTTTGTAGGTACGAGGTTAGAATGTTTGCTGCGAGGAACACTTTAATGTATAGGCAATTGAATCTTTACAGCAGTAAACACTGAATAAAATAAATAAATAAAAATAAGTAGTTGCATCAATACAAACCAGCAACATGTTTGGTCAGAAAGTCTCTCTCACTCTTTCTAATTGGTCAACACTGTCTGAATTTATAAAATACATTACACATATCAGCCAGCCTATAACACCATGGAAAATCATATTTCTTTCTTGTGGGTAAATTCATTCTTGCCATCATAAAAATATTTTTTAAAGGATCTGTTTGAAAGTTCTATGTTTTTTGGCCTTAGCTATTTGATGTCAGCAACGGGATACATGTTATCTATTCAATGTCTGCAATCAAAAAAATCTGAAAATTACAAATTGACAACTTTGTCACTTTTCATGAAAAAGAGATATAAATGTGAATTACCAAAAGAGATTCATGGAACTGTTTACTGTGCCGTATCTTGTGCCTAATGATGGACATATAGGTTATCATTTTAGGGGAATTATTAGAAAATGTTCATATTGATAGATCTGTTTTAAAAAATGTATTGGTATAGTCATCTTGTATTCCTTTAATATCTGAAATGAAGCATATCGCTGCCTGCAGCTGGCATGTTAGCAGTTGGTGTGCCAGATCAGCAGATAATACTTTTTTAAATTTTTTGATTATTTATGGGCAATGTCTATGGCTCTTTATTTGGGCAAATTCTCAACTGTAAGCCTTATAGTGTAACTTGTTTACAGATAGTCAGTAGCTGACAGACAAATCAGAACGAAAGTGCTAAACAGAAAATATTGTTATGCACTTTTATGAGATGTCATACAACTACCAAATGAGTGTATTTAACACTTTGACATGTGATGTTCTTGTGCTATACTGTGGCCTTTTTTTATTACTATGTATCAGTTTATTTTGACCTTTTTGTGCACAATTGTCTTTGCATGCTTTGGGAACGATTCCCCTCCAAGCATGCTTTAAGAGTGCTTGACACATGTTGATGTTGCTGTTGGTACATCAAAATGTGTGCATTCTGTTTGCCTTGAGCCTCTTTCATTTCAGAATAAAAGAAATGATGATGCATTACTTGTTTTTTTAACACAAAATAAAAAGTGAAAAGAACATTACAAACCATTATATCTTCTAATGCTTTTTCCTAGTTCACAATATGGGTATAAATATGACACTTTCTCTTTAAGACACTATCAGCTTGTGGCAAGGGCAGCTTGCAGTGGTCGGCAGCGTTTGAGTGAAGCCAGTCGCTTTGACTTACTGTCATCAGGCCAACAGACCACCCTGGTTTTCCTCTAGCCGAAGGCGAGGGCTGATCTTCCTCGCAAGATGGATGCAATCAACTGTGACACATAAATGGTGTGCCTTGATATGTAATTACCTCAGGCAGAAAGTGATGGAGAACCTATTTAATTTGATATCTAACAATGTTTAATTCAAATCCTTTGTGAAATATAAATGCTTGTGTGTCAACAATGAAAATGTGTTGATATGACATTTTGTAAATGCATCTTTCAGAATGATGTGGATGTCTTGAGTTATTCATAATATCCTACTATATATTAATGATATTGGTTACACTTCTGCTTGTCTGATTTGATGATGCATATAATAGCCAGAAGCATATTACTCTGTATTCCACTGCTGGTTTGCTTCTAAAGCTAAGAAGGGTCGGTTCTGGTTAGTCCCTGGATGGGAGACTATTGGTGTTGGAGGGCTAGTAGGGGGCACTCTTCTCTCTGATCTAAAGATCATTCCCAATACCCCAGGGCAGTGATGGAGACATCTGCCCTGAGTAGGGTGCTGTCTAGACATTAAATGGTGTCCCTACTCTCTGTGGTCAATAAAATCCCATGGCACTTTCGTAAGAGTAGGGGAGTTAACTTCCAATATGGCTTTAATACCATCATGGCAACCTTTCATCACCTTCCCTCCCCCCACTTTTTTCCAGGCCGTTGCTGCAAATGAGAAGCTGTTCTCAGTCAACTTGCCTGGTAAAATAAAGGAGGTAAAACTAAATATAATAAGGACAAGCATTTGGGTGTCACCCTTCCAAAACCATACCTACAAACTCTAATACAATGAGTTGGGAGTTCTCTGCTGACCACTGAGGTTCGAAAACAATCAATCGAATACACTTATGATTACTAATGTAAATGCACATATTTGTTAATTAAATTACTATTTCCAGATCTAGTTCACAAAGTATTTAGTATTTATCTTGATTTTAGTAGGTACAGGGACATCCCCTTGGAGCAGATTAGGGTTAAGCGTCCTACTCAAGGATACAATGACATTGGGAATTGAACTGGCAACCTTCTTACTACAAGGCTGACTCCTTTACCACTAAGCCATCTGACACCGATTTACCAATTCCATATGTTGGTTCAGAGAAAATAATGCATGTAGTAGTATATGGCACAACCAAATGAAAAGGAGTTAGTTTATGCAGGTGCAGAAAGAAGTTCACCCCAAGTTGCATTGGTTAAATCCAAGTACTGCATGTAAGTAGAATCAGGTGGAACAATAATTGTGTACCAAATGCACGAATCAAAGGAGAGATAATTAGAAAAGATTTTGCGTGGGATTATGATTCATAGAGATGAGAAACCTGGGGGATCATTCATCAAGCGTGCATATGCACATATCTGTGCATAAACCTTGCATGCTAACAGTTCAACGCAGTGTGGGTTTTTTCAACTGGACCGTTTGCTTGAGAATGTTCATAAATATATGCACAGCCATGGCCATCACACAATGACAAGAGGTGGAATAATGCTTCTGAAATCTAGACTAGTAACTAGTCAGTAGTAAACATGTAACAGTTTACTTCAGGACAACTGTAAAAAAAACTATCTGGTACGGTAACCTCAGTATTAAAGGCTGAGTCAAATTGAACAGAGATGTTCATATAGCCAGCAAGATAATTCGCCATCTGCAATCATAGCCTTTTCCAAAAAGCCACCAGAAGGAAAGCGCTGGCTGTCATTAATGACCCCTCCCACTCGCTACTCTACATCCGCAGTTTGAAAAACTTCAGTCTGACAGAGGCATAGCATTAGGGCAGGCAAGGCAGGCCTGGGGCCCCCAACACTCTAGGGAGGCCCCCGAGGGCAAACCAAATAGTCTGTAGCATTGACAGCAGCGTCGAAACAATTCGCAGCGGACGGCGTTTTAGAATGCAAAACAGAACATCTGTAAACAGCCGTTTGTTCCCTTTGCTGTGAAAGGGATTAAACTCCAACCCAAGGACTGAACTGATGAGCATTTTAGAGATTTCATGTATTTAAATTATCAATGTGGTAAGGACTGTGTTCAAGTGTGAATGAATATATTTGTCCTTCATGTTGTAATGTGTTGTCAATGTGTATATGTTTGTGTTGTTGTGATTACAAAGGAAAAATGGCCATCCTAGACGGACAATGAAGTTCTATTCTTTTTTCTGACTTTGCCCAGAACCACCAGCACGAAGCAGTGCAAATTGGCATAGCGCTGCCTGGAATTTGGAATTGAAAATACAGATGAACTTGCCATGTGGCTCACAAACGACTCCTTGTGTGTAGATCGGGCGCCTGTAAATTCAATCACGGTAGTTGGTGAGCATAATCATCCCATGTACTAAAAGCTTCAGTGTTTGATTAGCAGCGTAAATAGAAACAGACGGCTCAACGACATGTGGTTGGATCAACCATGTGAGCGCCCTTCACCATCCTGCATCTGTCCAATGAGTTTCGGAGCTGCCGACAAGGCAGTGTTAGGGGAAATTAGAGAATACCTTTTCAGAGAAGGAAAAGACTAGTGTCAGTTTAAGACTTATGAATTCTGAAACCTTTACTGATGAGTCTACAGTAAGTAAAACACTAAACAAGAATGGACTTCATAGGACACCACAGAAAAAGCCACCCCTGTCCAAAGAACATTGTTGTACTTCTGAAGTTTGTAAAAGTACACCTGGATGTTTTACAGCTATATGGGCAAAATATTCTATGGACAGATGAAACAAAAATCAAGTTTTTTGGGTGAAAAAGGTACAGCACACCAAAAAAAAATTATCTTCTGTCCAACAACTATAATGTAAACATCATGGTTTGGGGCAGCTTTGCGGAAACACGAATCCTCAAGTTTATCAAGAAATATTGCAAGAGAATATAAGGCTGTCTGCCACCCAAACTCAAAAAAGGTTGGGTGACCCAATGACCCAAAGCACAGAAGTAAATCAACAAGAGTCGATTGAGATTTTATGGCATGACCTCAAGGAATGGAATCATATCAGACATCCCAAGAATGTTGCTGAACAGAATGTTTGTAAAAATTCAAAATTCCTCCTGATTATTGTGCAGGGCTGATTGGCAAATACATCAAATGTTTGGTTCAGTTATTAAATCCACAGAATCATACATTTTCCACACCACACTGTGAATATTTTGTTGGTGTGTTCAATAAAGATATGGAACATGTTGTTTGTGTGTTGTTAGGAAAATAGTCATTCCAAAACGTTATTTTTTTTCTTTCCACTACAAATAACCAAAAGACAAGTAACATGCATGTATAGAATACCAATACGTGCTTATTTATTGCATTCTAAAAAATATACCCCCCCCAAAACACTATTATCTCACAAAAAATATTTTGTATCAGTGTTTCTTTTTTCTCCTAACAAACCTGATTATTACTGATAGTGTTTCTTTATAAAAATAAAAAAGGACTTGGCCACACAGGAAGCAGACACAATGTCTTAATACTAACCTAACCACCCAAGAGACATCTAAATGGTGCATAAAAAACAATATTTTTATGAGAGTATTAGATTAGACTGGTTTGCAATCAATCAAATAAATGCCTAAAGGCAGGCTATACCAAGTACTGTAATACAATTTTAAATTAAAAAGGAACAAAAATAAGGGCTTAATAATATTACACACACACACACAGAAATAACAGACAGACATACTTGGTAAACCTTTTTTGAAAAATCTAAATCACTTGCTCCGTTTATATTATAAAGCTAACCTTAATGCTGCTACTACAAACTTGATGCTGATGAATGGACCATGCAAGCATGTGAACTGAATATTGTATATCAAAATGTGTTACAACACTTATTTTTGAGTGAATAATGTACATGTTTCATTCAAACCCACACTAAAGTATTTACACAAGCCTAGGAAAACATACAGGGGGTGGACATAAAAACTGCTAAATATGCACTTCGTAGTGTAGACAACAATTGTCCTAAACTGCTATTTCCTATTGATTTTAAATATCATGAAATACATGTTTTTCAGCTTTTGAATGCTGGTCACTGAAAGAGAAAGTAGTTCTGTCTTCAATCTGTGAAATTCTACACAATGCACCTGTAATATCAAGGATCTCAATAAGGTGTACAGCCACGCTTACTCCCATAAAACAGCTCCAATCCTCCATTGCATGCTGTCATACACATTTTAAACACACTGTATATTGGGATATTGCACCATTTTTCAAAATGAAAAGCCTCCAATTTTAAACGAGCTGGAAATCTTCACACTCAGCGCTCCAAAATGTCATTGGAGGGGCCATATAGGGCATTTGACATCATCATGGTGTTCAAGAAACCACAGCAATTTAAAGTATTGCAAGTAAATAATCTTGACCTAGTTACAAATACAATAAAACATAGTTCTAAAAACATTTTAAAATAATATAAAAAAGTAACAACTGTTAATATTAAACGATAAAAGACATATTACTTGGTAATAAAGAGAGACCAGAGGGAGACGTGTCTACCGTCTTCCACGTCCTCGTCCCCTCCCTCTCCCTCTGCCACGTTTAGGGGTTATAGAGACCCCAGTTGAAGCTTTTTCAGTTTCCTCTGTCTCGTCAACAGTTATCTGTTCTCCCTCCCCTGAATCCAGCTCTTCTTCCACTTTAACTATAATGGTGTCTTCTAGTAGTGGGACATCCTCTTCTCCTTCCACTTTGTCCTCTTCCAACAGCCTCTCCTCGGCCTCTGGTTGTTTTTCCATGTGTACCACCTCCTCCTCCACCTCCAAGCCAGGTGTGCTGATAGAACAAACGGCAGCGTTGGTGTTGTTGATCTGCTGTTGCTCTATGGCTTCCTCCAGGCGGAGGCGGTACTGCTCGGCTTCGCGCTCTTTCTGAAGGAGCTGTGTGCGGTACTCCTGGGCCTTCCGGTTGGCCTCCTGCAGTTGCATCTGGAGCTGCTCGCGGCTACTGTCCCCCGGCTTTGATTTCTGACAATGACGACAAACAATGAGAAGAGAGAAACTATTTCTGAACATGTTGCCAAGCTACTCATACGGGGGCTTTTGCTGACCTTGTCTTTGGGGCTGATGAGGATGGCTGCAGGCTCTGCTCTCCTCTTGCGTGCTGCAGAAGGCTGAGTCTCCTGTTCCACCACTTCCTCTGCGATCTGACCAGCTGGAACTGCCACCACTACAGGCACCAAAGCAATGCATTTGTCTTAATGTCTTGAAAAGACAGACATAAGAATATATAGTGTATATCTATAGGTTCTAAATAAACATGTGCCTATACAGCGTATAGCTATAGGTTCTAAATAAACATGTGCCTATACAGCGTATAGCTATAGGTTCTAAATAAACATGTGCCTATACAGCGTATAGCTATAGGTTCTAAATAAACATGTGCCTATACAGCGTATAGCTATAGGTTCTAAATAAACATGTGCCTATACAGCGTATAGCTATAGGTTCTAAATAAACATGTGGCTATATAGCATATAGCTATAGGTTCTAAATAAACATGTGACTATATAGCGTATAGCTCAGTGCTGCCCAACCCTGTTCCTGGAGATCTACCATCCTGTAAGTTTTCCCTTCAACCCTAATTTAGCACACCTGATTCTAATAATTAGCTAAAGGAAAGCCAAAATATGTTGCCCACAACAACAATCGGAGAGAAAACCTACAGGGCGGTAGATCTCCAGGAATAGGGTTGGGCAGCTCTGGTATAGCTATAGGTTCTAAATAAACATGTGGCTGTACAGCATATAGCTATAGGTTCTAAATAAACATGTGGCTATACAGCATATAGCTATAGGTTCTAAATAAACATGTGGCTATACAGCATATAGCTATAGGTTCTAAATAAACATGTGGCTATACAGCATATAGCTATAGGTTCTAAATTACTTTGCTGCCCCTGCATAGTGACAAAGTATTGCTGCCCGAGGCCAGCAGGCTGCAGGTTGCCACGTTGGTCTGTCACTATGGTGATGACCCTCTGACCTCCATCGCCCACTACATGCTGAATGGCAGAGTCAACAGAATCTGCTGCGATCGCATCCTCAGATTTGCCTGAAGGTTTGACAGAAAGTGCAATGGTAAGTAGTTGTAAAGAATATCATACTGATCTAGCCATACACAACATAGTGATCTATAGATCGAAGTACATTAAAACATGGATAATTCAGAGTAATTTGGTTATGCATAGACATGACTTACCTTCATTGTTACCCATTGGACTGGAGGCTTCTGCCAGGGCTGCCAATGTCGCCAGGACGGAGGTGGTAGAGACAGATTCTCCTGAAATAGTAAGACAATGAAAAACCTCACTCATCCAAGTCATACAAATTAGAAATGTCTTGGATGATGTGAAATGGTAGGAAACTGCCCCCATATACGCTAAGTCAATTAGATGTCACAAGAAATTGTTTTTTCCTTAATCTCTCCCTAATGTGCTCCAGTTGCTCATACCTGAATTGGCAGTGGTGTTGACAAGATCAGACAGGTTTACGACCCCAGCAGAGGAGATGATGAACTGGGGCTCTGGGTTCATGTTCACTTGGTTCTGCATGCCATCCTGTGTACACACATAAACATTGACAGAACACACAGAGTCCATGTTGTCTACACAACACATACCATTTCTTGCAGATATTGGGCAGATGTTCAGAGCCTCAACATGTTACAAAAACAGTGATAAATTCACACTTACATAAATATCTTCTCAATCCTTTTGCAGACCAGGTAAATCATTTTTATAATTTCTTTTTAAAACGTTTTTACTCTCTTTTCAGTTTAAACTTTTGAATGCCATGTTATACCAGTACCAGTTCAGAAACAATTTTATGTTAAATGTATAATTTTAATTTAGAAAATACAAACAAATGACATGGACAAATGTATAGACAATTGTAACATATTAATTTTAATTAAACGGTTAACGCTCAGCTAAAAATGCCCTCCCCTTCCATTCACTTTTTAATAACTTGGTTGCAGACGTTAGTCCAAACAACGGCTAATAATGTAAGCCACACATTCATGTTTATTTTATTTTGCTATCCATTACCTGACAGCGTAGTGTTGCCATAGAAACATAGAACTTGCCATAGAGCTCGTCTTCCTAGGTTCTGACATTCAAGCAAATATACAATATTTTAAAATGTACATACATTTAACAGAAACAATTAAGGTCGTGGTCAAATGTTGAGAATGAAACACGTATTGGTCTCCACAAAGTTTGATGCTTCAGTATTATTAGATACTTATGTACACTGAAGAATAATTACAAGTATTCCATAAGTGTCAAAGGCTTTCATTGAAAATTACATTAAGTTTATGCAAAGAGACAATATTTGCAGTGTTGACCCTTCTTTTTCTAGACCTCTGCAGTCCGCCCTGGCATGCTGTCAATTAACTTCTGGGCCCCATCCTGACTAATGGCAGCCCATTCTTTCATGATCAATGCTTGGAGTTTGTCAGAAGTTGTGGGTTTTGTTTGTCGACCGGCCTCTTGAGGATCGACCACAAGTTTTCAAAGGGATTAAGGTCTATCACTTTTGCCTTATGGGGAGGTGCTCAATCATGCTGGAAAAGGCATTGGTCGTCACCCAACTTTTCTTTTTAAGGAGTCTCAGATAATTTGGAGCAAGCAGCGAAATCTTGTCTCTTTTCTTTGTGTCGACAATTCAAGCATCCTGGGAATCTATTCCAAATTGGTGGGCCACTCAGTGGAGAATGCGTTCCCTGAGAGCCACATACAGCGCACCATCAGATTGGCTGACAAAATCTCCCTGGACTCTTCCCATAGGGAGTTCCAACTCCAGTCCTCCCTGAGGCACTATAGTGTCCTAGACTGCAGAAAGAACAAATATAAACATTTATTTGTTCCCCTATCAATATATTTGCTGAATCAGCACCGGAGGGCAAAAAAAGTGAGCTTCCCCCATATTTCTATATATTTATAAATATTAATGACCACTCGTACAGGGATGGGCCCCCATCATATTAATGCGTTTTTGTGAGTAAAGTAAAAATAATAAATAATTTTGCTGTCGCGAGTTTACATGTTGGTAAAAACATTATAAAAGAGGTTTGTTTACACCTCCTTTACATTTGCATTTGTTAGTGTGCTTATAGCGCTATACAGCTCTTTCAGTAAAGTCTTAGTGCCAGCATTGGTTTGTGGATCCATTGCTTGAGAAATTACTCAAGCAAGCAAAATGAAGAGGTCTCAACAGTAGTAAGGACATGCCTCTCCCTCTTTTGTCTTACCAGGGTCTGCTGTCCAGTCATGGTGTTGTAGACAAAAACCAGCTAGATGTATGATATTGTCCTCGTTCAACCATGACTCTGCAAAGCATAGAATATTAAAGCTCTTCAAGTCCTGATGATACTAGTGGAGGCATGTGAACCTTAATTGATAAGGATGTGGTCATATTATTGTCTGGACTGGAGTAAATCGAATGGAGTTAAAACACATTAAAACAAACCGTGGGGGTCTGCGTGGCGTAGTGGGCTAAGTCGCTGCATTGGACAATACAGGACAATCAACGTCAGGGGTGGGCAATAATTTTAGCTTGAGGGCCACATTGTGTTTCTGAAACCAAGTAAAGGGCTACATACCCCCCGCCACACACACACACGCACACGCACACGCACGCGCACGCACACGCACACGCACACACACGCACACGCACACACACACGCACACACACACACACACAAAAAAGCAAACTTTGAGAAAATGAAAGTCTACATGACAAGAGGAATAAGGCATTATGGAAGCTACAGTATATGTCAACATTCTGTGTTGGATGAGCAGTGTGAAAAGTTTCGGCGACTGGGCGACATGTGGTTGGATAAACTATGTTCGCACCCCTCTTCATCCCACAGATCTGTCCAAGGAGCTGCAGAGCTGCTGACAAGGCAGGATTAGTGGGAATTTGGAAGGGAAGAAAATGGGGAAAAATTACCCACCAAAAAATTATAAAAAACAAAACAAAACCGTTAATGCCAGTGTGAGATACCATTCCATTCACTCCAGTCCAGACATTAACATGAGCCCATCCTCCTTCATTAACTGGCCTCCACTGGTTGATACGATGGAGCAGTTTACATTTGAAATAAGTCCAATGTTCCTGTAGAAATGTGCATCTCACTGATGGCTGAAAGAAGCCATTACCTTCAGTTAATATCTGAAAAAGTCTCTGCCACCAACTATACTAGGTCTTGTGTAGTTGGCTTGGGCCTTCGATTGTCATGGGGGGACCAGCGTTCAGAAGTATTAAACATACTGCATGTCACACTGGATGAGAGGGGATGTCTACATTTTTGTGACTTTAAGTTTAAGACCCAAAAATATTTGCCAGCCTTTGAAAATTCTGAAGAAAAAAGCATGGCAGAAGTGTGAGAAGAGTGGCCAAAGGCTAAGTGGGAATTGTAGGCCATAGACATTCAATACTTGGCTACTCTTTGAACTGTTCCTGCTTAGATATTCTATCTGGGTTCTTCTATCAATATACGTATTACCATAAAGTCAGGTCTGAAAATATTTCGACAGTGACACTAGGGCTGGGCGGTATACCTTTAAAAACATGTATATACCAGTATTATATTATGTGCACATCAGACTTACAGCAGCAACATGTTGAAAATGATCTGTTAGATTTTGTGGTTGAACACGTAAAAATTGCATAATTCAGACTTCTTTCGTGAGCTACGCATTAATGCTCTACAAGATAGTAATTCTCGAATAACCTGTCATTTTAACCAGTAGCACATTTGGATATTAGAATTCCTGTTTACTAGTGTTTAAAGTGGCAAATATGTAAATTTCCATTGTCCTGTCGCCCCTATTTTAAGTAGGTTTTTAATATAAATATTTTTACTGAACACAGGAATAATACAGGGACAATATACCCAATTTTCGAAAATACGCATTATTATTTTGTCCATAATATGCTTTTGTTGCTAGTTAAATATTGTGAAATGTAGATTTAGCTATTTTCTATATTTTAACATGATGTTTTCAACCACATGATCCAATATGCTAGGTCCTTAAGTCTACTATTCCTAAAACATTGTTTTTGTATTTGTTTGTAGTTTTCAAAAAAGTGCAGGTTTAAAAGTTCATCTAATATTTCTACTTTATTCGCTGTCAGTCTTACTTGTCAGAACAGTGTAAAACCCTCCAAATTGAGAAAGCTTATTAAAATCAATAATACCGTGGTACTGTAAAAAAAGAAAAAAATACAGTGGTATCATGTTTTAGCAATATAGCCCAGCCGTAAGTGACACAATTGTAATTATTTTGCCTTTAGATGTCACCACAATGAATTTGAAAGGAAACAATGAAGATGTGCTTTAAGTCTAGACTTTCATCTTTTAGGGTTTTGTCAAAATTATTGTATGAATCATGTCGGAATTACAACAGTTTTTATAAGTAGCCTCCAATTATAGAGGCTCATAAGTTATTGGACAAAGGAACATTATCATTACTTATATTTTGAGTTTAATTACTTGGTTGAATATCCTTTGTAGTCAATGACTGCTTGAAGTCTAGACCCCATAGGTGCCAACAGATGCTGGGTTTCTTCCCTGGTGATGTTCTGCCAGGCCTTTACCTCAGCTGTCTTCAGTTCCTGCTTGTTCTTGGTGCATTTGTCCTTCAGTTTTGCCTTAAGTAAGTGGAATGCATACTCAATTAAGGTCAGGAGACTGACTCGACCATTGCAGAACATTCCATTTCATTGCCTTAACAAGGTTTTTGTTTGCTTTCAAAGTATGCTTCGTGTCATTGTGCAGCTGCATTGCGAAGTGCCATCCAATGAGTTTTGCAGCATTTGGCTGAATCTGAGCAGATAATATCCTTAAACACTTCAGAATTTGTCCTGCTGCTTTTGTCAGCAGTCACATCATCAAGAAAAGGGAAACATTTCCATTGGCAGCCATGCAAATGCTCCAACACTACCTCCATCATGCTTCACAGATTAGGTTGTATGCTTCGAATCATGAGCAGTTCCTTCACTTCACCATACTCTACACTACCTCCATCATGCTTCACAGATTAGGTTGTATGCTTCGAATCATGAGCAGTTCCTTCACTTCACCATACTCTTCCCTTCTCATCATTTTGTAGATTTTTGTCTCATCTGTCCAAAGGATGTTGTTCCAGGCCTGTATAAGGTTTAGGAGGTTATTTAGCAAACTCTAATCTGGTCTTCCTGTTTATGGGGCCTACCAATAGTTTAGATTTTGTTGTAAACCCCCTGTAGTTACTCTGGTGAGTCCTCTCCTGAGTGTTGACTGACACAGGTATGCCTACCTCCTGGAAGGTGTTCTTGATCTGGCCACTGTTGTGAAGGAGTTTTTCTTCACCATGGAATACATTTTGTTATCCCCCGCCAGTCGTTTTTCTGTAGTCTTCCGGATCTTTTGTTGTTCCTGTGCTCACCAGTTCTTTCTTTTTTTTCTTTTAGAATCTACCTATTACTTGATTTGGCCACACCTAATGTTTCTTGAGATTTTTCTGCCTAATGGCTAACTTCACTGGCAGCGACAGCTCCTTCAGACTTCATAATGATGGACTGCAACAGATTAAGAATGCAAATGCTGCATTTCAAATCTAGACCTTTTACCTTTTAAATGAACTAATCAAAGAATGACACACTTGGCCACCTCCAGTATGCTGTGGTAGACAGTTGAAATAATGATAACAATTTCCAAATATTTATGGACCTGATTTTACATTAAGCCGTTAATCAACCAGATAGACTTGCCTTACTGAGGTTATTTAAGTACGTTTGGTTAATGGTGGTTCGAAATGTTGTCTGTTCTTAATAAATTCACCATGACATTATATCAGAGCTGCAGTTACTTCTGTTTACACCCCCTGACAAACACATTTTCTTCCCCTCTCAATTCCCACTAACCCTGCCTTGTCGGCAGCACCGCAACTCCTTGGACAGATCTGTAGGATGGCGAGGGGTGCACAAGTTGTTCATCCAACCATGTCGCAAAGCCGGTGATTGTTTTGCACTGCTCATCCAACACAGAAGACTTTAGTCAGATCATGCAGATCATGATTTTTTTCACCAACTATACCTGCGTGATTTAATTTACAGGTGCTTAATCTACACACAAGGAGTTGCTGGAGAGCGATGTGGCAGTATAGATAATCTGATTTATCTAACCCAAATCCTGGGGAACACTATGCCGATTTGCACTGCCTCATGCAGGAGGCCCGGGGAAAGTCAGAGAACCCATAGTCAGGCTCCAACCACTGACTATAATGACGTACAGTAGACTGTCCTGTAATACAGTGAGTTAGCCCACTACGCCACACAGACCCCCACACTTCTGTTTAGTTTGTCTTTCCTGAGTTGCACCTGATGTTGGAACTTCATATTTTCATATTTTTATCGTTTTGTCCATGTCATTATTATACATTGTTGTAATTTAAATGGTAACTTTACTATTTAATTAGTTCAGTAATTGAAATGTATTTAAAATAGAAGAGCTATATTAATATTTTGTGCAAGGGTGTATATACAGCTCTGAAGATTAACAGACCACTGTAAAGGCATGGCATAGTCACACAACGTCAATGTGAAAGACTGGTGGAGAGCATGCCAAGATGCAAGAACATATTTTTATTGAAAATCAGTGTTATTCGGCCAAATATTGATTTCTGAACTCAGCCTAAGTTAACACATTACTATGAATATAAACTTATTTTCTTTGCATTATTTGGAGTTTGACAACACTGCATCTTTTTTTATATTTTGACAAGTTGTCATTTTCTGTAAATAAATGACATTTACTTACAGAAAATGAATAAAACAAAATTTATTTTTGGAATTTGGAAGATATGTTGTCAATATTTTATGAAATAAAACAAAACTGGTAATTCTACCCAAACACATACCAATCAATAGTCAAAACCAGAGACACTGATGATTTTGCAGTGGTCAAAATGTACTCCAGAGCTGTAAATTGGGCTGCATCTGTATAAATGTATATATAAACACAGTCTCTTCACCTGTAAGAGTATCATTAGCTCAGTGTTGCTTGTGTCCATGGCGATGTCAAAGGGGGTCTTGTCAAACTTGCTGAGGGAGTGGACGTCTGCACCGTACTTGAGCAGCAGCTCTGCCACTTCTCTGTGTCCATGCTGGGCCGCCCAGTGCAGTGCAGTCATCTTCAGCATGTCCTTGGCATTGATGTCGGCTCCGCTCTGCTGGGGGTACACCACCCCAATGTTGAAACAGATACAGAATCGTAAGCTAGCTGGGACACTGATATTGATTAATGTGTGTTTATTAGGCTAACAAGCAAAACTAGCAAAACTAGCAGGTCCCTAAAGATCCCTTGACTGGCTTGTACTTTTCGAAAACTTTGCCCCAAAGTCATGGAATGCTATTTAAAGTGACCTCAAGCTGAACAAATTGGTGTCTAGCAGAGATTTTAAATGTCTGATAAATTCTCTTTTTATTGTTAACAGTGATGCTAAGTCTGTATCTGATACTTCCATTTTGTATGCATTTTTATTGTCACATTACAGGGAATGTAAATTCGACCTGGGCCTTAGTTGATTTCTATTTACATTTCATAAATAAAAGTAAAAAGATTATAGAAACAAATGACAAAACATTCAGGGTACATGTAAGAAATGTACTAAAAAGATCATACAATATGTATAGGTTTACTTGTTTTGCCCTTACCCTGACCAGCAGCTCCACAATATCGGAGTGGCCCTCTGTAGCTGCCATGTGCAGTGGGGTCCGATCCACCTTGGTACGGGCATCCCTGCTAACTCCTGCACGGAGAAGCACCTCAGCCGTGGAGTGGTGCCCATACTGAGCCGCTAAATGGAGCGGAGATGTCCCCAGCTACAATACACAGTAAAAAGAAAAGGATTTAGGACCCTGAAGTTTGAGGACATTTGCATGTTATTCATGCAGAACCTGCCCTCATCCCCCAATGCATTCATACCTTTGTTGTCTTTATCATTAAAATATAATTGTAGATGTGTCTGTACAGTCAGACTTAATAAGTCCATTACAATATGCCTTTGTATTTCCTAAATTCTAACACATTTGCATGTTGGCCCTGAAATTAGTATATGTTTTGGATGAAAACCTTTCACAAAAAATGTCAGCATTAGGGGCTGCACCATGCCGGCAAAACATTTTATCAGGACAAGCAGAGAATTACAAAATTAATTTCACATAATGATGGCTTCATAAGCCAAGGCTGTGCACATATTTTTACAAATGAATGAAAAGGACATTCTCTACAAAATAACTACTTTCATCTCAAAAGTCATAACATACATTTTCTATTTCTCACACCAACACTTGCTAATAAGGACAAACTGACCTAAACAAACAAGTAAAGGCTAGGGCAAACATATCCAAATCCCTCAAAACGATTAACCCCCAGAAGGATCCTACACCAGAATTCATTTGTCCTTAAAGTTACAGTGGTGCTTGAAAGTTTGTGAACCTTTTAGGGTTTTCTAAATTTTTTGATACTTTGAAGGTGAAATTAGAGTCAATTGATCTCAATCAGTAGGATGACAAAAGTCTGACTTCACAACACATTTGTGGAAGTCTACTGTACCATGGCATTTTTGCATGAGAGGATCTTGTTGATGTTCATCAGGCGGGAAAAGGTTACAAAACCTTGCAAAAACCTTAAAAAAAAATCTCTAGAGTTCTCAACCAATCCACAGGCAGACAGATTGTGTACAAATGGAAGACATTGAAGACCATTGTTACCCAGTGGTTGACCAACAAAGATCACTCCAAGAGAAAGGTGTATAATAGTCCGGAGGTCACAAAGGATCCCAGGTTAACTTTTTAGCAACTACAGGCCTCTCACATTGGCTAATGTCAATTTTCAGTCCAGCATCAGAAGAACACTGAACAACAATAGTGTCCATGGCAGGGTTGCAAGGAGAAAGTCACTCCTCTCCAAGATGAACATTGCTGCCCATTTGCAGTTTGCTCAAGATCGAATCAACAAGCCAAAAGGCCATGGGAAAATTTTTTGTGGACGGATGAGACCAAAATAAAAAGTTTTGGTTTAAATGAGATGTGTTATGTTTGGCGAAAGAAAAACACTGCATTCCAGCATAAGAACCTTATTCCATCTGTGAATCATGGTGGTGGTTGTACCGTGGTTTGGGTCTGTTTTGCTGCATCTGGGCCAGAATGGCTTTCCATCATTGATGTAAGAATGAATTCTGAATTATACCAGTGAATTCTAAAGGAAAATGTCAGGCCATCTGTCCATGAACTGAAACTGAATTCAAGGTGTGTAGTGCCAAAAAAATGCAATGTTTTGTAATGGCCAACTCAAAGTCCTGACCTTAATTGGATCTAAATGTTGTGGCATGACCTAAAGTGAGCAGTTCGTGTGAGGAAACCCACCAAATTCCCAGAGTTGAAGCTGTTCTGTACAGAGGAATGGGCTAAAATTCAGGTACCAGAAACATTTATTTGCTGTTATTGCTGCACAAGGTTCACATACTTTTGCAACTCACCATGTAATAATGGCTAATTTTCCTCAATGAATTAATGACTAAATATAACATTTTTTATCTCATTTGTTTAATTGGGTTCTCTTTATCTACTTATAGAAGTCTAGCCTAGAAATCTAGACGCACCCTAGCAGCAGCAAATATAATTTGCAGCTAGGGTCAGTCTAGCGACTCTCCGTTGACTTGCGAGCTGGAAAAAACAAATTCTGGTCAGGCCAATCACAACGTGTATAGAGTCATTGGGCAAGCTTAATGTAATTACAGGAAAACAAAGAAATGGTTGCTGCTGCTGGCGAACAGCGGTCTGTCAAATCGGCTTTGGCCGCAACTTTGGTAGACTTGGAGTTAATAATTTCTAAGAGAAAATAACAAAGAATGGCACTAATGTCATTCTTACAAAAGGAAGATGTGTTCGGAGTTTTGCCGACCAGACACTTTGTTGCTCTGGTTTGTTGTATTGCGTGCATAGGGAATTTGAAAGACAACCGTTTATCCCACACCTCGGATTCAGCACTGCCAATGGTGAGTTCCCAGACCCAACATCTTGATGTGGGTCTTGCTTGCAAGGCTAATAGAAGTCAGATTTAAGCAAGAAAAGAATATTCTAAAGGGTTCACAAACTTTCGAGCACCACTTTATGTGCATACCAACTGGCTGATGTAATTACTGATATTTTCAATCTATCACTGCTTCAGTCCATAGTCCCCAGCTGGTGGCAAAGCTCAGTGATCCAGGCCTCAATGCTGACCTGTGCTTGTGGATCCTGGACTTCTTGACAAGGCAGACCGCAGGTGGTCTGAATGGGCAATACCACCTCTACCACACCAACTCCCATCATGGAGCCCCACAGGCCCAGCCCCCTCCTGTACTCCCTGTATGTAAGGTAACTGCAAAGCCACATAAACACACCTCAAACACCACTTTTAAGTTTGCTGATGACACCACCATCAATGACTTGACTTTTAATAATCTTGTTTAAATTACATGTGAATATCCTGATATCCAAGCCAGCATGGCCTAGAGATGTTTGCTTAAGGGTGGTGCCAGGGGGACTTTGCAACATTTCTTGAAGTCTTGAACAGGTTTGTCTGATGGAATCTCCGTTTTGTTAAGGGCTAGCAAGTGTTGCTATAAAAATATGTTCATCCAACAAATGTACTGTATTCACGCATGTAAATAAAATTGTAGTTGATATCAAGGTTATCAAGTTATTATCATACATTAATTGGAAAATGTAAACATTCTTGATGTCAATCAAATGTCATAATTTACAATCCAGGATAAGGCATACATCAAGCTTGTTAATTGTTGGTGTATATTTTCAATAGTGAGTTTATTCATTAATCTCTTCATCACTATCACAAACTGAAAACAACGTTTCACAGATTAGGACTCCAGGAAACCCATGAGAGATGAGTTTTTATAAGGACAAAGTGAATAAGCTAAAGAGGAGATATTTGTCAATGCTGCCTCAAGGAGTCCCTATTAAAATATGAACACTGTTGTTCCCCAGCTTAACAAAAGTATCTGATCAATTCCTTCGCTTTGCACCAGGTGATCACATTGCCAACCCTACCCCACTCCTACTTCAATAGCCTCCAATGAAAGTCAGTAGGCTCCTAATGTTTAGTACCAGAAGCAGTATGAACGATCCCTGAGGGCTGTTTGAATCTAATGTATTAACTCCATTCCAACCATTACCATACACCTGTGCTCCCCAGGGAAGGACCTACTGGCTGCCTGTCATTCCCTTACCCAGTCAGTAGTGAAGGGAGCTCCATTAGCCATGAGGGTCCTGACGTCATCATCTTGCCCTGCCCGTGCAGCCTCCAGCAGCCGCTTCCCAAGATCCACCAGTGACATCTACTGGGAGAGAAACAAGGATTACTGCCCAATCAATAAGAGACATGCCTGTTAGGTCATAAACACAAAGTAGACAACCCCTAAGCCCTAAACACTGAGGCCTTTAATGGCGTTTTATAATGTCATATCTGAGTGTCCTTACAAGTGGACTTCCCAAAACAAGACAGAGTTGTGAGGGTTACCAAACTCCCTATGGATTTCACTGACTGACAATGCACTTCACAAGATTTCTGACCAAAGAGGTTCAAGTCTGATAAAAAATAAAATATGTGTTAAAGGAACACTAATAAAATGTGTTAAAGGAACACTCCAGGCCCCTATACATCCCAAAACCAGTGTGCTGGTCAAGTTTCTGACATGTCCAACACTAAAAACACCTTCTCAATGTTCTTGTTGTTATTTTTTTTAACTACAGCTAGATTCAGGGGAGGTGTTTGGTTGATTTCCTCAACTTAATATGTCCCACCCTGAATCAAGTTGATTGGAGAATAAAACTTTCGTAGTGAGTTTGAGAATACAAAAGTTTGGATTCTTCCATAAAATACATAGCTACATAAGATTTAGAGGGATTATTTTCTAGAATGGCTAATGCAAGTGAAGAAATACCTGAACAGCTGGACGATTTCTAATTTGATCAAGTGTTATTGAATGGTAAGATACAACCATAGCTACATTTGAGGCAGTATACAGCGAGGCAGAATTACAGTGGAATACAGCAAGTGAGGAGCTGGGTGTATTAATCAGCTGCCGAGACATCTAAACCAGCCTGTCTGGCACCAACATCCATGCCACATTCAAAAGTCACTTAAATCACCTTTCTTCCCCATTCTGATGTATGGTTTGAAATTCAGCAGATCTTCTTGACCATGTCTAAATGCCTAATTGCATTGATGTGCTGCCACATGACTGGCTGATTAGATATTTGGATTAACAACCAGTTGAACGGGTATACCTAATGAAGTGGCCAGTTATTGTATGTGTTGTAATTTAAATGTATAACTGCTGATTAAGTGTAGGCTATAAGTTTAAGTGTTATCATGGTGGATCCAACTGTCTTCATTGGATGGTTGATTGTGGCACTTGTTTCCCTTCCTTTCAGTTTCCTAATTTGCATGTCACCTGCCCTGTCACTCCACTGGCTTTTATGTATTGCATTTAAACTAGTAATAATACAAATAATATTTGTATTTATTAGTGATACACCCTTTCTTAATTAATCATATTGTGTGTTTTGAATGTAAATAGCTAACAGACATTTCACAATTTAATCTTTAAGCAGGTGGTCTTATTCAGAGCAATTCCATGGAATTGCTGATTGGTGGGACACGTTTTCACCATGCCACTTGTGTTGGATGTGCTCGCTCTGGTTATTGCCTTGATTAGAAAAGCTTCCCTTGTTCTGAGACATTGTTTGTCTCTATAGGTAGAGCATAAATACAACTGCTGCATGTTGTATAGGCCAAAGAAGCAAGACTACTGGAAGATATAGCCTTTACATTGCTAACTTAGCTATTGAACAGTGAATTTGGTCTCTTGAACAATAGATATTGATAATAAGGTGTATACATAAATGTTTAATAAATTAAACTTTTCTGTTCATATTACAAAATAGATATACTATTCTGAAAGTTTATCTAAAAGTCACTACAATAACTGTCGTTTTTATTTGCATGTGTACTGTAGGCAATAGAGTATGTAACCTAAAAGTCACACTATACATAAACCACATTAATCTTGTGAATACAAAAATACACATACAGTAGTATAGCAGGTTTGTGAACGTCCATACGGTTGTACCTTCAGCCGAGAAATCTGCTCTCATTCACATTACGCATACCCACCGAGCGTCCTAGAACGGACTAATAATAGCACAACTTGTCATCTGTGTCTTCTCTAAAGCAGTAGCTAGTCTATAATAGTAACGCTATGAAAGGATGTGGAGAAAAACACGCTAACTTTTACATAGTTGGCATTTAAGATGGTTTAGATTTTCACAAGATTTAAAAAGTGCAAAGTTTGCAAAAGAATTGTATATCACAATGGCTAACTATCTAGATAGCCAGCTAACAGATGTTTACAATATACCGTAGCTACTAGCTAAATAACATGTAGCTGGTTAGCTAGCTAGCAATATGCGACACTATGGTCACTTGTAATTTCACGTTGCAGTTTGGTATGATAATGTTTTAAAGAGGCGCTTACCTTAGCTTTGCGTAAGTAACAAATCTGGGAAATTCCGACGCCAAATATGTGTATAGTACACTTTTAAAACTTTGGTTGACAGCTAAACAAATAATATCATAATATTTTGATTTTATTGTAGAATCAAATATGGCGGTTAGGCATTCATAGAGGAGAATAGAGGAGACTAGTAAACAATGGCATTTTTAGCATGGGTGCCACACGCTCACCTCCCTCTTTCTGATATTCTGGTTCAAGAAGTAGATGACCATTAAAGTATCCTATAGATATTTCAAAATCCTTACTGCATACAGTGCATTCAAAAGTTAAATAATTATCTCAAAATATAATAGCTATTTAAATTGATAATTGAAAAACACTGTAGTTATATATAAAAAATACACAAAAAATAGATTGGTTTCCTAAATTGCTCCCAAAAAACGGTGGTCTGTAATGTGTTTAAAGAAAACGATAAATAATAGCCTACTTCTGTATACCAGGTTTATATCATTATTAAGAAAAATTCATCAATTGTTTGCCTACATTCCAAAAAGCTCATATTGTGTGTATTGTGTAAGAAAAACAAACCATTATAATAATGTACTTAATTCAACCTAGGTGGCTTCATTAGTGTATCCGACGGTTGTCCATACGCCTCTAATTCAATCCCCCAACCGCCAAGGTAAAATCTTTGTTGTCCTGTCCTTGAGCAGGGCAGTTTATCCTAATTGCTTCTAGGTGATTGCGGCAAATAAGATCATTTTTAGTCAACTACCTGGTTAAAAAACATTCAAATAAAAACGTATCATTGGGCAAACCATATCGGATTACATTGCTCTAATATAATCTGATTTCACAAAATGAATGAAAGTCATAGAAGAAAAAACATAAAGCAATTTTAGTGAAGTTATGACTAGATGGCCAATGACAGTGCACTTAGAGATGCCGAAATTCAAAATGTAGCAGGATGCGTCGTCGATTACAGTATACTCTATGCGATTATACTCTATGGGTACACCGGAATTATTAGTATGCAGAATGCAGCAAAAATGATTTACAAATGTCTCCACTCCCAAACATAAACATACAAATATCACGTTACAAATACTGTTTTCTAGTTATTGTCTAATACAATATACTAAAAAAGTTATTAATAGAGTGTTTACTGCTGTTGAATTTAATCGAACTACATTTGGCACTGGAACGTTCCTTCGGACGTCATATCCGTTAGATTCCACATAGTTTCCTTTTGGGGTGTAGATAGGGATATGCAATGGCACAGTTTTTTGGGAATGTTTAAGAAGATTAACAAATATAACTCATTATATTCAGAACTCTCGAAGTAATATTTAAATAGAAGTCAAATTGACACAGCCTTTTGGCCGCGATGGAAGCGGTCCCCCGAATGCCGATGATTTGGCTAGATCTGAAAGAGGCAGGGGAGTTCCAGTTCAGTCCGTCCGTAAAGCAGGTGAGATGGGTGGGGAAGTGGAGCAACAACAGTCAGCAGGGCACTGCGGGCTGTTATCAGAAGTCATCCTAACAGGATTACTCAGGGATAATTAACCAGGACGGCTTGAGTAATATGTAAATATGTAGGTAGCAAGTTAGCAATCATGGACGTCTACTAAGCTTTCAAATAACTGTCAGTCTTGACAATCGTCTTTGTTTACAGTTAGTTAGCCTGTTTACGTAGCTAGCGATGTAGCTAATTAAGTGGGTAATTAACTTTCTTAATTAATGTGTACAGTACTGTACTATGTCTGTAAGTACACAACAAAGTGTCTGACGACTTGTCAGAATTTACCATTCACAACAAAAATATATTGTAGTTAGTTTGCTAATTGTATGTATTGGGTTCTGTACAGGCCTGTGCAGTTACATGTAATGTAACATTAATTTTAAAGAATGTCCGATTGTTATAGTAGCTAGCTATATGAACCTAGACTAGTTTGTCAATGTCTTGGAATTAAGTGGGAAGTTGGAGTCAAGGAATCTTGTTTGTTCACTCCAAGTCGGTGAAAAGCAAGTAACAAACAATTGCAATTTTTAAGAAACCAGCCGAATGATAGAAGTAGAAATAACAGTGTTGTGTTGTTTTATGATCACCACATCCATCGTCTAAAAGTCGCAGTCGAGAGATGTTAACTTTTACATTTTATTCTAACTTTTTATTCACCATGAACAAAAATGTACTGTTCAATAATTACTCTCCCTTTATATATACTTAACACACACACACACACACACACACACACACACACACACACACACACACACACACACACACACACACACACACACACACA
>JACXGM010006552.1:11301-32471 GCA_016801145.1 Umbra pygmaea | reverse complement strand
GAAGCAAATCTCTGGCACTGTTGGAAATGTGGAAATGACTGATTTATAATTAAATATTGACTTACGATGGCAGACTACTTTTATTAGCAGCCAATATTTCAGTGTTCTAATGATGAAGTATTTTAGCTCAACTTTAGTTAATCATGTTTTGAACTGCAGGGTATACAGGTCCTTCTCAAGAAATTAGCATATTGTAATAAAGTTAGTTATTTTCCATAATGTAATGATAAAAATTAAACTTTCATATATTTTAGATTCATTGCACACCAACTGAAATATTTCAGGTCATTTATTGTTTTAATACTGATGATTTTGGCATACAGCTCATGAAAACCCCAAATTCCTATCTCAAAGAATTAGAATAGGCTCAGTTCATGTGTTCCTGCCCACCCTGGGCTAGGCGTTACAGTACCCCACCCCAGGGGCTCACCCCCAGGTGAGGCCAAGAAAAAAACACAAAACACCCCAACCAAGCAGAACAAAAAGGGAGGGCGGGCAGGCAGAAACAACACCCCCCCACACAGTAACTGAGAGCGCCCAAAAACCCTCCATACCCCTCCTGTGATGGAGGGTCCGCCGGGGGTCTTCGTCAGACAGGTAGCCACCCCAAGTAGGCAGGGTGATATGGTGCAGGGGGCCCTGGCCTCAATGGTGCAGGTGGGCCTGGCCTCAATTCCTCCATTAATGGCTGGACCAGCTCCTCCAGCCACTCCGGAGGAGGGTCCAGCACATCTTCAAACTCCGGTGGGGGTGCCGGCAGCAGCCCCTCCATCCACTCCGGTGGGGGAGGGGGTAGCCGCCCAGGAAACAGCTCCTCAGAAGGCTGTGTCTGATATGAAACCAGCCAGGGCTCCCTGCTGTCCCATCTGTCAGCAGGGGATGGAACATCAACCCTGGCTGGGATGCCAGAGCAACCACCGTTACAGCCCCCCCAATATATTTTCTGTGGGAACCTCGACAGTCGCTCTTACTCTGACACTCTGTCAGGTCCTCTGCCTGTGGTTTTGTTCCTCCGTGTTGTAGGTCGGTCATTTCTGTCAAGCTTTGGTTGTAGTATGGAGAGAGGGAGACTCAGGCAGATAAATGCTTCGTTGTTGATTGTTAATTAATATCTGTCGTATATCCAGGGCACACACAGGATGGGTTGCAGGGTACAGTGTCACCTACTGCTGTCCCCGTAGCTAGAGCCCCTAAAGCAGAGAGACTGTTTTTTGTGCCCCGTGACAGGAGATGTCCCATGTTTGGGGGAAGATCAGGCATAGGGTTAACAGAATGGTTCAAGGAAATACAAGCTTATATGCATGCGGGCCAATTGTCAACATCCGATCAGGCATTCTTCTTGTTCGATAACCTATATGGGGAAGCCCACGATGAAGTAAGGTTCCGCCCCAGTCCAGAATGTGAGGACCCAGCTAAGATCTTTGCTGTTTTACAATTGCTTTACGGTTGTTGTGTGTCCTATGTAGCCTTGCAAGAAGTGTTTTTCTCCCGCCAGCACCAGAGGGGGAAACCTTGCAAGATTATGGCGTCGGTAAAACAGCATGCTCCTAGTGGTGTACCAAACAAAGTTTTGCTATGAGACCAATTTGTTGAGCGGGTACTTGATGGCGCCCTCTGTCGCAAGTTGAAACAGTGTGTGCGCAGACAGCCAGTTGCTACTTTACTAGAGGTGAGGGCAGAGGCGATCTGGTGGGAGCATGAGGGTTTGCCAGGGGGCACTCTGTCAATTCAGCCCTTGGTTTTCAGTTTGGCATTCAGAGTGATCCTTGGTCGTTTGCTAACTCAACCCAAGTATCTGAGCTGAGTGAAATGTGAGATATGCTAAAGCTGCAACAAGTTCGTTCATTTCATAATGGCTCCAAAATATATAGGCGGTGTCAGCAGCCTGGACACTTTGCCAGGGAGTGTGAAGGGGAACATGTCCCTCCTTGTGTGCACACTTCTTTGCCCGACCCCCCATCATTTAGCAGGCAGACTCGCCCTCCTCAAGCATCAGAAAACAAGCACTTGGTAAATTGCAGAGCCACAGTTTGGAGGGGGTAGCCACTGGCTCAGTTGTTTTTATTGATCTAGAGGAAGGATCAAAGGTGATTTCATCTTGCCCACATTAAGATGTGTGCATGAGCGGGGTTGAGGTTTACTGCTTAGTATACACCAGTTCAATGGTTCCTACAGTCACAAAGAGCTTCGTCCTCCCGCAGTTTGAGCCATGGGGTCAAGAGAGGCTCCAGACTTGTCAATGGTTGTAGCTCAGGGCAGCCAATGGGTTGTCCATTTCCTACAATACTGTGCTGTTTGAACCTCTGAGCTCTGGCCTACCAGCTAGACTTCTTGCATCTCCTACTATGGTTCGGGTGGTAAGGGGTACCGCCTTCATCCCAATTGTGAATGTAAGTACCACTGATGTGTTGCTTTATCCACACATGGTTGTAGGTACATTGGATGGTGTCTGTGTCTGCGTTAGACAACGTTCCTGTAAGCGCTACTTGAGGATTTTTCCGTCTGAATATGAGGTGGTTAAAGAGCATATTAACAACCTGCTTGAGGCACAGGTAATTAGGAGTAGCAGTCCTTACACCATTCCATTGTCCAAGTTAAAAAGAAGGTGTCACACCCAGCCATGGAAGGGTTGGGATTAGCCCTCCTTTTTACTTTCAGTTCTAGGTCTCTTGAGTATAGGTTTACACACAGGTTACACTGTGGTTTAGTTGTACTGTTTCGTTATGTGTGTTCATGTATATAGGTTCTCCCCCCCATGTATGGTGTGATGTTTTGGTTCCCCTTGTGTTTGATTCTGTCATTGCATAGGTTACGTCATCGTTTAGGATCTCCCAGGTGTTTTCAGTTAGTCTTATTTGTATGTGTATTTAGCCCTTGTGTTTCTGCCTTGTCCTTGTCAGTCAATGTTATCGTTACGTGTTCCTAGTCATACGTATTTTCTAGTGGTCTAGTCTTTTCGCCCCTTGTGGCAATATTTGTTATTGCAAGCAAGGTGGCTACTTCAGCTAGCGTAGTGGCTACCTCGGTTAGCACAGTCCCTAACTCTCAAGCTAGTTACTTCTCTGGCTTACAGGCCAGCACTTTTAGCCCAGCTAGCTCTCAGGCTAGTCGTAAGAGCTCTGCTAGCAGTCAGGCTAGCGATATTGAGTACTCCAGCTTCCAGGCGGGTGGTTGCCTTAGCACTCAGATTATGGGGTGTACCACTCCTTTCAGGGCTCCCCATCTGACGGTTAGCATCCCTACTAGTGCCCCTAGGCCTCCAGCCAGGCTCCCCAATGCTCCCTTTACGGCCCATATTAGGAACCCCATACCCAGAGTCGGGTCGGTTAGGGGAGTAGTGAGGAGGCCTGTGATCAGACCTCCTGCAGAGAAGGACCTGGTGGCCCTCACCAGACAGAGGGCGCTCACAAGACAGAGGGCGCCCCGGGGTCAGCTAGGTCAGACAACCAGGGGACAGGCAGTTCAATTGGTCAGGGGACAGGCAGTTCAGGTGGCCAGGGGACAGGCAGTTCAATTGGCCAGGGGACTGGCAGTTCAGGTGGCCGCCAGGGGCAAGGCAGTTCAGGTGGCGGCCAGGGGCAAGGCAGTTCAGGTGGCGGCCAGGGGCAAGGCAGTTCAGGTGACGGGCAGGGGCAAGGAAGTTTAGGGAGCCCTGGCTCAAGCAGGGTGTCTGGGAGCCCTAGCTCAAGCAGGGTGTCTGGGAGCCCTGGCTCAAGCAGGGTTTCTGGCAGTACTCTGTCCGCTGCCTGTAGTCTGCAGTCATCCGCCGTTGACATCCGGACCCCCGTCCGGACACCCGTCGCTGACGTCTGGACCCTAGTCCGTACCTCCGTCGGCGACGTCCGGACCCCCGTCGCTGATGCCACCGCTGGACCTCCCAGACCCCCTGCTTGAGCCAGGGCTCCCAGACCCCCTGCTTGAGCCAGGGCTCCCAGACACCCTGCTTGAGCCAGGGCTCCCTGAACTGCCTTGCCCCTGCCCTCCTGCCCTCGGGCCACCCTCTGTCCCTCCTGCCATCAGGCCGCCCTCTGTCCCTCCTGACTCCGGGCCACCCTCTGTCCCTCCTGACCCCGGGCCCCTCTCTGTCCCTACTGACCCCGGGCCCCTCTCTGTCCCTCCTGACCCAGGGCCCCTCTTTGTCCCTCCGGACCCCGGGCCCCTTCTCTTGCCCACCCTGATGTGGTGGGCGTAGGGAGGGGGCTCTGTCACACCCAGCCATGGAAGGGTTGGGATTAGCCCTCCTTTTTACTTTCAGTTCTAGGTCTCTTGAGTATAGGTTTTGTTAGTTTGTCATTCAGTGTTACATGGTGGTTTAGTTGTACTGTTTCGTTATGTGTGTTCATGTATATAGGTTCTCCCCCCATGTATGGTGTGATGTTTTGGTTCCCCTTGTGTTTGATTCTGTCATTGCATAGGTTACGTCATCGTTTAGGATCTCCCAGGTGTTTTCAGTTAGTCTTATTTGTATGTGTATTTAGCCCTTGTGTTTCCGCCTTGTCCTTGTCAGTCAATGTTATCGTTACGTGTTCCTAGTCATATGTATTTTCTAGTGGTCTTGTCTTTTCGCCCCTCGTGGCAGTATTTGTTCATTATGTAGTTGTAATAAACATTCTTTGGATTATTGGCATTCCTTTGCACTTGTCTCTTTCGAAACCATAGCCAATGCTATGTAGTACCTGTGTGGTCTTTACTGCCAATAATCCGTCATCTGCTAAATTTGGTGCAACTGAGTATGTTGGGCAACCCAGCTTGCATAATTTCATTTTGAGGTAAAATACCGCTCAGGCAAAAGTTACAAGAATGCGGGTGCTCTGTCCCGTCAGTACCCTGATGGCCCAGTGAATATGGTAGCTATGTTTCCTGGCACATCAATCCTCAAACCTTTGCAGTAGGCCCTCCAGAGAACACGAGCTGATGCATCTGTAACTGCTGTCATGGCCCTGCCTCATCACACAACTTGTGATATCGGTGCCCTCCAGCAGGCTGATCCAGTCATTCAGGTGGTCTTGGTGTTCTGGAGATGTGAGCAGCATCCCAACTTTGAAGAGCATCAAAGGGCGTCCTGGCCTGCACTGGCGTTACTTCAACAGTGGTACAGGGATGTTGAGAGGAGTGGTGTCCTGTATTGCCAGGTGTTCCATCCTCATGGTGCAGAAGTAGTCTTGCAGGTAGTAGTGACTGCTTCTCTAAAGGAAGAGGTGCTGACTAAGGTCCACCGGGAACATGGCCATCAGGGCATAGAAAGGACAATGGAGCTCCTATGCCATCGCTGTTATTGGCCAGGTATATCCTTCAAAGTGGCTCAGAGGTGTCAGCCATGTGAGCAGTGCCAAGTTGCCAAGGACTCCCGACCTGTCGCTTCTAATATTATTATTATTATATTATAATGTTTATTAAGTAGTTGTAATAAACATTCTTTGGATTATTGGCATTCCTTTGCACTTGTCTCTTTCGAAACTGTGAGGAAACGTGACAGAAGGAAGGAAGTTTAAGAATATGTGTGGACTACAAGCAGCTCTACTGTAAAACCAGGAAAGATTTTTTCTTTCTTCCTCGCATCAAGGAATCCCTGGATGCACTTATGGGTGCCCGCTTGTGTTATGACTCCTTTTGTGTGATTTAAATTAAATTTAATGCCCTTTGGGCTCTGTAATGCCCCTGGCACCTTTCAGAGATTAATGCAACTATTGCTTGGTGATTAACAAAATACATTCTTGTTGCTTTTTCATGACAACATTGTGGCATTCTCCTCCAAAGTCCAGCAGCATTATGAGAGGTTGGAGGTTGTGCTGGGCCGGCTCCAACAGGAGAATTTCAAGGCAAAGCTCACCAGATGTGCCTTTTTTCAGCAAGCAGTGCGTTAATTTGGGCATGTGATCTCCAGCAAGGGGGTTGCCACAGATCCGGGCAAGTTAGAGGTGGTACTGTAGCCAACTGGCAGCCTCCCACCACAGTTTCAGAGCTATATTATAATAATAATTATTTAATTGTATTTATTTTACCTTTATTTATACAGAGAAGTCAGTCTGAGACCTACAGTTCTCTTTTACTGCTGAGGAGAAGTGTGTATGAGTGTGGTTACAGGTATCGAGGCTGATTGCGGTGATTGGCGACACCGGTGGAAGTTGGTTGGTGTGATTGGCGACACCGGTGGAAGTTGATTGGTGTGATTGGTGACACCAGTGGAGAAAGGAATGAAGGAGACAGAAGAGCGGATAAGAGAGGACCTACCGGAACAGGAGAAGGGAGGAGGCTTTGAGGATGCCTGAAAGAAGAACAACACTCGCTAGTATTTGCAAAAGGAATGGTTGTTTCCTATATATTAGCGATAGATGGTTACTATGTTCACTGTGATATGACCAGTGCATTAATACCGTATTCAATTCCATGCAGCATACCCTCGGTAGACGCGCCTCCAGACCAGGATTAGCCAGTGAAGCTTACATCCAAGAGAAACATCATCAGACTGCCACAGACCTCGCCCAGACAGAGGACCTGGGGTTCTGGGGTAATAGCATACAGGGTTCCTAAGCCAGCTTAATGATACCTTTGGGGGTTTAACTAAGAGTGTGGTGTGACTTAGTCTGCTCTTTGTATAGAGATGAGTGCTGATTTTGGGTGCTCTTTTGTAGAGAGGTTTGTGCAGGGGTACTTGTGTCTGAGGGTTGTGTGAGTCTTTGACATGCAGTGATGGAGAAGTGTGTCCATATTTATGGGATGTAGTGATTTTATTACTTAAATTACTATCTCTTGTGTTAGTGGCTGTGGGACAAATATTGTAACGATTACTTTAGAAACCTGTCGGAATCTGTGTAACAGTAGAATGCCTGTGTTTGTCCTTGACTTGCTCTGATGAATTTTTGAGAAAGCTTGTAAATTTGATTTGGTTTTGCCTGTTGTCTTGGGAATCTAAACAAACCAAATGCATCACTGTCTAGTACCTGGCCTGGGGTGACACAGACACAATGAAAAATGTATATTTTATTAAACATTTTAATTGCTTTATAGGCACCAACATATATAGCTTAAGCTAAATGTGCAAAACATTTAATACGTAAGGGGTAGTAAACAATAGCAGTTTTACCTAACTCTGAACTCTAGATGAGCCTCTGATCTCTCTTTTTAAAACTGACTTCACAGGACTTGATGGGCCTCATAGCTTAACTGCTGCACTTCCTCCAACACATGCCTGAGCAATGTCTTTTCTCTGACAGCACATATGGCTAATGACCGCCCATTCGGCAGCTCCACTGCACCCCCTCCCTAACCAACCCTGCCTGGTAAACACATAGCACAGGTCTGAAAGACATCGAATGCAGCTTTTCTTAAAATACTCTGGAGGGAAAAACAGTGAGACAGAGCATTCAAAATATACGGGTAGGAATAAAGTAATGAATCCATGTCTTCCTTTTCAAAGATAGTTGTTCATTTTTTTCAGGCTTCCTTCTCAGTCACCTGAATGCTAGAAGAGCAGAACAAATGATCTGCTAAATAACTCTTTCACATTCAGTATGCTAGCAATACAGGACCTCTCAAGATATTGTAGCATCTGTCTCACAAATTACAAACAACAACCCAACACACAGGTATCAAAAAACAACATAACCCTGACATTAGAACAAGTTCTGACACTATGGTCTCACAAGACTGGGAAAAAATAAGGATTCCTTGTTTTTCTGTGTCTTCCTATTCAAAGATGGTGTTGTTTTCTATCTACTAGAGTTATTTAATTTCCCTCCCATGTGATGTCCTTGGCTATCTCTCTCTCTAATTTCTTTGTAGTCCCTGATACGCTCTACTGACCGGGCAATTTCCTATTCTCCAGTCGTGTTTAGAGTTGCAGCTGGGATGGCCTTTATGCATATAGATCACTTCCTGTGGACCCCTGGCCTTTTATGTGTCTGACAGTGACTTTAATCCTTTTGGCTGAATACTGCTGCTCACTGCAGCTCCAGTCATCACTCTGCCCCAAACCCTTCCCCCTATGCCAGGTATACACACTGCTACTCTGCTGAAAATAATCACTGCAAACACTCAGCCCACAATACGTCATTCTCTGTCCAGTCAACATTATGAGAGCAGGAAATACCCAATAGGATGTGGTTCTGTTTTGTGTGTGTGTTCAATTATGACATCAGTTAGGTTCAACTGAAAAACGTGTACAGATCTGCTACCACGTTTAGTATGCAAGACATTAGTCAGGGGCGTAGGAGCGGGGGGGTACATGTCCCCCCCATTGTTAGAGGCAGGAAATGAGGTCCCCCAATGATAAAAAATATTTGCAAAAAATATATGGTGTGTCCCCCCCCAATATCAAACGCCCTTGCATTAGTTCTTGTAGCTTGTCTCTCAAATCATGAACAACACCCTGGAACAAACATGTAACTACACTATATCCCAGATACTGGAACAAGACCTGACCTGAAATGTCTTGGAGTGATAACTCCTGTTTACACAGATGACAATGAGGCAACAGACAAACAATAGAACCCAATAGAGTTCTGATATATTCATAAACTTTGCATTGGTTAATCCATATTGACATGTTAAAGCCACAACAGTTCCCCCTCCTCTCTGTAAGAAACTTTTTTCCCAGTACGAGCCAGCTGGTTGCAGTACAGTGTCTGATTTACTGCCACCCTGATGTGGAGGAGAGCTTTGACTCAAGGAGCCCCTCACCCTGTGTCTCATTCGCTAAACCCCTTCCCTCCCTCTATCTCCTCACCTTCTAACCCCCTCTATCTCCTCATCTCAGGCTCTCCTTTATCTCTCCTCCTTTCTTTAACTCTTCATCCTCTAACCAAGCCTTTTTCAAACATTTGTTTTGTGTCAGGGACCAGCTAATCATGGCTTTCCCCCTGTGAACAATGCTTGGGTAAAAAATGTTTTAAGATTTCTTTTCAAAACCGTACATTTTTAGGGGTCCAAGCCCGAAGGGGCTGGGAACGGTCGTTGCAAAGCAACGCGGTTCACAGCTCCAGCAGGGCTGTGGAACCCTATTGTTTTCCTAAGGATTATTCTTATTCTTCCTCTAAAACACTTTAAATATTGTTTTTTTTAACATTATATTGTACCCTATTCAACTGTTTTATGATGGTCATAACACGATCCATTAACCATTTAAAATCTCTATTTTGGGACACATTGTGTGTTTTAAAGAAAATGTGTAAGAAATGATTGAGAAACATAAGCGAATGTGAAATCAGATTAAACAAATTACAATTTTAAAAGTAGGTTAATGGTTTGTTGTGACTAAAATGCATTACAATGTTGTGGGATAAAAAAAAAATGTTTTTCAATTGTGATATGTCCATTTGGAAAGTCCCTTTAAATTGATCTATAACGTTACTCTTATTTAACCAGGCAAGCTGATTAAGAAACAATTCTCAATTTCAGCGATGACCTATACATCAGTAAAATCAATAAGATAGAAAGTACTCTGTGACAACCTCTAAATACCATTTACTAAAGGTTAACTGCATAAACATTCTTCTATGAGCTAAGCGGTATTGTAATCAGTACGGTGTTTTCATGGGAAATATGCAACCCGCATTCTTACACAGAGCTGAATGTTTTTTCAGAAATGTAGAAAGTCTGTTCTTCCACTGGTAATCTACCTTCTCATCCTCGCTCAAAGAGAACACTGAACATGTTCTGTTTCCACCCTGTGGTCAGACATGGCAGCCTTCTTCGCTACAATACACTGGGCTTTTTCTTTTTAACTGACACTGCCATTCTGGGGGAGCTGGTTAATTTACTTTGGAGAGTTCATCAATGAAAACAGGATGTTAAGCCGCTGAACATGGATGACAGACGGCAAGGTCAACAAGATGTGTTTGTTTGCATGTGAAAAATAACTAAGAATTATTGATGTATCAACGTTTTAGTGTAAACCTCTTTCTCCTTTTTTCTAATAGCATCCACATTAATGTACACAGAGAGATTCAATTGAGGCTTTGATGTACACTATGCTGTAAACAATTATACCGGCAATTATAACCATATTTCATTTCACACAACTTGTTTATGGTGGATAATGCTGGAGTCACACATCAAGCCATGCAATCTCCCCCGTCTGTTCATCCATCTACTGTGACTGCTAGACTCAGCAGAGAACAAAGAAGGACCAAATATTTAGGTACTGTTTCTCATGAGGTTCTCCACTCTACTGTACTTAAGGAACACTTTTTTAGCATGAGTAGCTAAATTGCTTCATTTAAGAAATCCCTAGCATTCTATTCCTTGTGTCACTTTCAGTCATTACTAGTTTTATTACTTTATTTAAAGTTGAAATGCCTCTATTCTAAAAAAGTGTATTGCTGTGTTCAGTCTGAATCTGCATACATGTACATTCATAGGTATCGCTACAAAATAGATTGAAGGGTTCAAATGTTATTGCACAATTCATCTTTGCAAATTAAATTCCCACATGTTTCCAAGTGTGTTTAAATGTGTTGTTTTGCCAAACGAGATCAACAATTTAATAGAAAAACACTGACTTTTGGTAGGGACTGAATACTTTAAACTTTGTTTCATTTTCATTTTTCACCCTAATGAAACTCTTAAACACTTGTTGTTAATCACAAGATCTGACATGTCCATATCCATAAAAAGCCCATGTCCTGAAGACAATGCTCTGAAAGGTGGACATCTTGTTAGGATACATGGCAACATGGTCAGTTTCCAGGAGATTTTAGAGCAAAATTGCTCTGCCTATGACAGGAGGGTACAGTTACATTATTGTTAGTTCTTCCAGCAGGACTATGATGCCAAGCTTTTTTTCAGATACATTTGTTTTCCACGGGCATACAGTATTCAATGTAACATTTCACTTTGGGAAATTTGACAAATTTGGCCAGGGGGTTGAATACATTTGCCAGGCACTCTATACATATTGTTAAACTTTGTTTATACAGGAAAACAATATATATAAAATATATATAATAATTTGTGACATTTAATGTAACATTTTGATGCAATTTCAAACAGATAGAAAATGAAGAAATAGAATAAAAATAGAAAAATGAAAACAGCAAAAAAATATGTACATAAAAAAACATTTAGATAATAAAAACATACATTTAAGAAATGCATTTACAGTTTATTGTAACGATATTGGTGAAGATAGTGAAGGAAAAAACGAAATTGGTATTTAATATAAAAATACTCATACAAAAATGAAAAGAACTTAGTGGAGTCAAAAATGCAGATACAATACCAAACACTCAGGAACCAACACACATAAAATTAAGACAATGAAAGACTGAGAACCATACACAAACCAGGAACTAAATACAAGTGCTAGTGAATGAATTACTATCAGCTGTGTATTGTTGACAGTGACAGAAGGTGATCTATTGGTGAATGTAATGATGACGTAAACAGTCCGAGAGACACAGAAGACATGTAAATGGTGTCTGTGGGGCCGAACCTACCGACCCAGGTCCTGCAATGGTAGGAGACCGTGACAGTACCCCCGCTAATGGAGCGGTGAAAAGCCCCCCTCAGGAGGGCAACCCGATGCCATCGGCAGGAGCCAACCAGGGCGGGTGGGCCAGAGAAACCCGGACAGGGGGCGGATTCGCCGGCACCAGCAGAGGAGGTGGTGCAGCAGGCACCGACTGAGGTGGCAACGCAGCAGGCATTGTTGTGCAAACATTTTCAACAATAATAAAGCACAATGATTTATTACACATCTGTAAGGGCACCATTAATGCAGAAAGATCTTTACACATCTTGCAATAACATAGGCTGCCTATCCTGAAGTTTTCTGTTCCAGGGACATCCATGTATTTTCCAGCAGTACAACGCCAAACCAAATTCTGCCCAGATTACATGCGTAAACAGATATTGCGGGTGCTAGCATGGCCTGCCTGCAGTCCTGACCTGCCTCCGATTGAGAATGTGTGGCACATTATAAAGCGCAAAATGCGCAGCTGAGGACATGCATAATGGATGAATGGGGTAAAATTACGCTTGCTAAACTTATCCAACTGATATCTTCAGTGCCGAAATGCTTAATAAGTGTTATTTTAAGAAAATGTGATGTTACACAGTGGTAAACAGTCGACTCTCCCAAATGTTTGGAGTGTGTTGCAGCCATCACATTTGAAATTAGTGTATACTTATAAAAAATAAATTAAATTCACAAAGTTAAACATCACATAATGTGTTAGTAATGTGTTTCAATATAGTACAAGTTGAATAGATTGTTTGTAAAAACCTTTTGCATTTACCATACTGTCACAATTCTTTTGGAATTGGGGTTTTATATAAATAATAAAAACAGTATATTAAATATATTTTTAAATATTTTGAAAAATATATCAGCACATTTGTCAATTAGTATATTTTTTTAAAAACATATGTAAATATATACAGCTCTGAAAAAAAAAATAGTTTGGGTAAAAATAATTTTTTGGTTTTATATCATTAATTACTAAAATAATTCTTCCCAAACTCTAAATAAAAATATTGTCATCCAAAGCATTTATTTGCAGATAATGACAAAAAGATGCAAAAAGATGCAGTTTTGTCAGATAATGCAAAGATAATAATGTCATATTCATATTTAAACAATACAATAATATGTTAACTTAGGAAGAGTTCAGAAATTTATATTTGGTGGAATAAAAATAATAAATAAATAATATAATAATAATAATGCTTTCATGCATCTTGGGATGCTCTTCACCACTCTTTGTCATTGATGTTGATGTTAATGGTAATGTTAATTTAATTTTTTAATGTTAATGGTAACATTGATGTTGGGTGATCTCATGCCACTCCTGGCATAACAATTCAAGCAGCTTGGCTTTGTTTGATTGCTTGTGACCATCCGTCTTCCGATTGAGGACATTCCAGAGGATTTAAATGGGGTTGACTTAAAAGAAATAGCAGTGGTCTCTTAATTTTTTTGTCCCGACCTATATGTACATATACGGTACTGTATATTTCATATATGTACACATATGTTTTCCATATGAGTAATGACCAAAAGTGTTTTGTTTCTATATTTTCTTTGAGATAGTATCATAAGATCATTGAAAGTTTAGGAGAACTATATTAGTGGAACCGTGCAGAAAAAAACAAAGTAAGATCGGTTTGTTTCCCTGTGAACCAGAGTAAGCGGATTTGGTATGCTTGATATGCAGTTTTAGATTAGTGATAACTTCACTTAACAACAAAGATTCTGTAATGGACTCACCACTTATAGAGTGTTTCTGAGCTGGCCATGTTGGGTTCTTCTAGCGGGTCATAAGGTGAGGGCTGCCCTGCCAAACTAACCCTAACCCAGCAGGTTCTGAGAGGTCAGTCCTACCCAGCAGGATGGCACAGTGGCAGGCCAACACATTCCTTCTGGTTGTGTTCTGTGGGCAGCAGTTATAGCTCTGGTTACTGATCTAAGACAGGCCTGGTATTCCGCAGGTCTTGTCCATAGTTCACAATAAGAAAGGCACCAGATTTTAACTCAGTGGCGTAACTAAAGCAAATGATCCCTCCCGGCAGAAATCAAAGTGTGGCCCCTACCCACACAATATTAATAAAAATGCAATATTAATAAAATAGCCTTTTAGGTTGAACCCCTATAACGATCTGTCATCGCTTATGTTAGCTGTCAGTGTAATGTGGTGCTGAAGCAACCAATAATCAGAACCGAAATCCGAACTATAATCAGAATATCTTTCATCGTCACTATCAATACAACAGTAGAGCAATGAATGACACTGGTAGGGAATGTTCGGAAATAACAGCAGCACCGGAAAAATAAATGTAGCCTATATACACAGTGATGTTAAAGTTAGCAGCAGAGAAGCAAGATAATACATTTCTAAATAGGGATGTCAGCCAGTTCAGTATTCTTATGGCTTATGAGTAGAAAATGTCCTTTTGTAGGGGTGCGGCGGTATTCTTAACCCACGGTATTGCGGTTTGAGGGTCACAATATGCATTTGGTAAAGAACGAAAATGATTGTAAACAGTTATTACACATCAGGTTTTAGTTCAATTGGCAAAAGATGGGTGCATATCTGCAGCTATAAAGACACATATTGCTCTTATAATTTCTGCTGATAGGGTTGTTTAAATGTACTTTTCCAAATTTTGTTATGTTACACCCTTATTCCGAAATGGATTAAATTCATTATTTCCCTCAAAACTATACAAACAATACCCCATAATGATAATGTGAAAGAAGTGTGTTTGAAATCTTTTAAAAGTTCAAAATGAAAAAAGCACATGTACATAAGTATTCACAGCCTCTGTTCAATACTTTCTTGAAGCACCTTTGGCAGCAATTACAGCCTCAAGTCTTTTTAAGTATAATGTTACAAGCTTGGCACACCTATTTATGGGCAGTTTAACCCATTCTTCTTTGCAGGACCTCTCAAGCTCCATCAGGTTGGATGGGGAGAGTCAGTGCACAGTCATTTTCAGATCTCTCTAGAGATGTTCAATCAGGTTCAAGTCTGGGCTCTGGCTGGGCCACTCAAGGATGTTCACAGGACAATTCTATCTTGGCTGTGTGTTTAGGGTTGTTGTCCTGTTGGAAGATAAACCTTTGCCCCAGTCTGAGGTCCAGAGCGCTCTGGAGCAGGTTTTCAGCGAGGATGCCTCTGTACATTTTGCTGCATTCATCTTTCCCTCGATCTTGACAAGTCTCCCAGTTCCTGCTGCTGAATCACATGCCCACAGCATGATGCTGCTACCACCATGCTTCACTGTAGTGATGATATTGGCCAGGTGATGAGCGGTGCCTGGTTTCCTCCAGACATGTTGCTTACCATTCAGGCCATAGAGTTCAATCTTTGTTTCATCAGACAGGAGAATTTTGTTTATCATTGTCTGAGAGTCCTTCAGGTGCCTTTTGGCAAACACCTTACGGGCTCTCATGTGGCTTTTACTGAGGAGTGGCTTCCATCTGGCCACTCTATCATACAGGCCTGGTTGGTGGAGTGCTGCAAAGATGGTTGTTCTTCTGGAAGGTTCTCCTCTCTCCACAGAGAATTGCTGGAGCTCTGTCAGAGTGATCATCGGGGTATTGGTCACCTCCCTGACTAAGGCCCTTCTCCTCTGATTGCTTAGTTTGGCCGGGCGGTTGTGAAATAAGGTTGTGAAAACATCTCAAGGATGATCAGTGGAAACAGGATGCACCTGAGATAAATTTTGACTGTCATGGCAAAGGCTGTGAATATTTATGTACATGTTTTTTATTTTTGTTATTTTTAATAAATTTTCTAAGATTTCAAATACACTTCTTTCACACTGTCATTATGCGGAATTGTTTGTAGAACTTTATGGGATATAATGAATTTTATTAATTTCAAAATAAGTGTGTAACCAGCAGCGGACCGTTTGGGTATGCACTGGCATTCTGCCAGCAACACTAAAAATGCCTTCAGAGGTCCATTCAAAGATTGTCTGGTACTGTTAGAAAGAGGAGATTTGGCTGCAAATAATAAGACCAAGAGCAACAGCATGCCTCACAGTAAACATAATACAGTACATTTTAGGAGAATAACAAAGCTATTTGAGTTGGATATATATTTTCAAATTCTTGTCTTTTTGCAGTAGTAATCCATTGAAAAACATCTTCCTTTATTGTCCCATAGGAGAGCTCTCGCTGCTACTGGTTTTGAACATTTACACAATTTTTTGTAGTTAAAATGTGAATTCTTCATTCGTCCTTTACATTTGGCCTTTCAATGCATGGCTAGCAATGAGGAAATTCGCTGGAGAGATGATGTTTGCAGGTGTTCTTGTGTTATTCTAAATTAGCTAGAAACTGTTTTTGGGATCAAAGAGGTTGCCAACCACAAACAATTGAAACCCCCCTTCAATTTAAAGATAACCACCTATGCCAACTCCCCCAGACCTGCAATGATTGGATAAACCAATTGTAAACAGCTGGCAAATGGCAATCGTAGCTAGTCTTTGCTTTACAAGCTGCAGCAAGAACTGGACCATCTCTGCGGCTTCCACCCAACCCTCAGACATTCAGTGATTGGATTAAGCAGAGCTGGCACATTCTAATTGTAGCAAGTCATCATTTAAAAAATAGCAGCAAACAGAACAATAGGGACATCTCCCTCCCTACTTTGGGACCTCAACGCATTGCGTACCGTGTGGATCTGTCAAATACCCCTGTGGTAAAACGGAGACACTCAGAAATCCCTGGTTGTCCCTAAGTTTGTCAGCTGATTATATATTTATTTGAAAGAAACAGCATGTACTGTATGTTTGTGTGTGAGGGAGAGGTAGATATAAATTATAGAGATATGATTAGATATGTAGATTGATATAGATATATGGTCAAACGTTCTGAGAAGTATTGGTCTCCACAAAATTTGCTGCTTCAGTTTCCTTAGATCTTTTGTCAGTAGTTATTATGGTAAAGGCTTATCTTATCTTATCTCTTATACTGAAGTATAATTACAAGCATTCCATAAATGTAAAATGCTTTTATTGACAATTACATTAAGGTTATGCAAAGAGTCAATATTTGCAGTGTTGATCCTTCTTTTTTAAGACCTCTGCAATTCTCCCTGAAATGCTGTCAATTAACTTCTGGGCCACATTCTGACTGATGGCAACCCATTCTTGAATGATCAATGCTGGAGTTTGTCAGAATTTGTGGGTTTTTGTTTGTCCACCCACCTCTTGACGATCAACCACAAGTTCTGAAAAGAATTAAGGTCTGGGGATTTTCCTGGCCATGGACCCAATATATTGATGTTTTGTACCCTGAGCCACTAAGTTATCACTTTTGCCTTATGGCAAGATGCTCCATCATGCTGGAAGAAGCATTGTTCTTCACCAACCTGTTCTTGGATTGTTGGATTATGTTGCTTTCTGTTATTCTATCTCAATCAGCATGACAGAGTAATCTCCAGCCTTGTCCTTGTCAACACTCTCACCTGTGTTAATGAGACAATAATTGACATAAGGGCTGAAATGCAGTGGAAATGTTTTTTGGGGGATTATGTTCATTTTTGTGATAAATAGGGACTTTTACAATTCATTGCAATTCATCTAATCACTTTTCATGACATTCTGGAGTATATGCAAATTGCCATCATCAACACTGAGGCAGCAGACTTTGTGAAAATTTGTATTTGTTATATTCTCAAAACTTCTGACCATGACTGTAGATTATATATTAAGCAGATAGATGATATATAAGAAATTAGATATAGATATCTAATATCTATATCTAGATATTAGATATATAGATATATATTAGATATATAGATATCTAGATAATGGATATTACATATGATACAGTACATCAATAATACAGTACATCAATGATAAACTAAAATCAGAAAATATGATAAATGGGGTGGCAAGGTGGCTTAGCGTTTAGGGCTAGTGTGTCATGACCAGCCCAGTGTGGGCTGGCGCACATGAACTGAGATTGGACTCCTTATATATGTTTAGTTTTTTTTCGTTATCTTCTATTTATCTTCTATTCATTAGCTTTTGAATAGGTTCTTTGAATAGGTGTTGTATCATTTTTGTAAAGCACTTTGGGCCAATGTCTGTTGTTTGAAAATGTGCTAAATAAATAAAGTTTATTAGATTTGATTTGATATGGGTCAAATGCATTGCAGATTTTTGTTAAATTATTTGTAAATGTCCTTTTAAGGGTTTGTGACACTTCTCTCTGGTTTGGGTTGTTGCTACGATTGGGTTTAGGTTAGGTTAGGTCGTTATCTTTTAGATCAGTTTGATTGATGATCACGTGCAGCCATGTTCTATCAGTTAGTTTAGCTTTCTGTACATAAGCAGCCCAGACTAGAGAGAGGTGTCGGGCATTGTTGATCTGAAATGAGTTACGTTTGTGTGTATTTCCATTTCGGTGTTTAAGAAGTCCGGGAGCTACTACATGTAAGTTGTTTTATGCAAATGATTAAAGTTTGGTAGTTTAGGCGTACGGTCTACTCTTTTATGTTAACTCAGTATCCGTGCCACTGAAAAAGCATGTAGCTACTTAATCTATCCATTGTGCATTATTCTGTTTCATCTGCAACTACCTTTGTATGTACATTCCCGGTGCATTATTAAAGCACAAAACAACCACCATTTACCTGCTTGTAGATGTCCCTCTCACTCCACAACACCATGAATCGTGATATAGTATCCTAATGGTCATGGGTTCTAATCCCTCAATCGCTACGGTAAAAGTTATCCCCAAGAACAAAATAAGCCTGCTAGAGATTGAAACAAGCAACTGTTTAAAGACATTTTGTCAACGGTGTCTTCATTTAATTTCCGTCTATCTGGCAGTGCTTGACTTCACTGTAACAATTATGCAAGTCTGATACATATTAAGACTCGTTATGAAATGACCAAGTGGCAGAGCTACAATCAACATGACAATCAACACTGAGTTGTAGCATCTCTTGTTATCAACTCTGATCAGAGATGGTAACATCAAGGCCGTCCCACACAATCTATATTATGATATACCCACATGTGGTATCCAGCATTAAGAACAGGTGTTTTAACAATATCTATTCTGGATCAGCATCCATGTATTTGTGAAAGTGGTTTCAAGCACACAAACAGCTCAAGGATTTCTATCTTTTGTTTTGAACAGATCCAAAGCCCAAGGCCAGAGACAGCCAGTCAGGATGGCTGATGGGAGGCCCATTCCCTCCTCAGCTCTGTTCTGTGGGGACGATGCCCAAACCACACCGGAGCTCTGTTTCATATCAGTCACTTCGCATTACCTTCCTCTCATCATTACCAGGTTAGAGCCTGGGAGTTGTATCAACGTAGGGGCCTGGATGGAAGAACTGGGAGAGTCTAAACACAGAGGGAAGACTGACCTATGAGAAGGAAGGAGAGTAGGCCTAAGTAGTTCTAGAAGAATAGTCTGACAGTGCCCTACGGTTCATACTAGCAAATAAAATCAGTGTGTTAATAAAAAACATGTCAGAACAGTGGTTCTACTTGCTGCCTAGCTGCACAGCTGAATCATTAAGGCCAGGAGTTTGTGTCCTTTTTGTGGCATGCCAACAGTGCCGGAGGGTGTGATGTAGGGTGATGCCAATAGTTTCAGAAAGCTCAATTGTGGTTATTGGCAACTTTGTGAGCTCTTGTGCCAGCAAGTACTTCCTGATTGAGCCAGCATTGTGATAAGGAGAAAAATTGTGCTCTGGAGGACACATGTCAATATTACATGGATGCCACAGGGAATTGGATGATCAGGGGATCACATGGTTGCGTTGGTAAAGGTCCGAATGTGCATACAATTTGTCAAGAAATATTAGTCTAAGATATCTCAAAACACAATGCCCAATCATTTACTTGTCAAACTTTGCCGCTTGAAAAAGCTGTAAAGCTTTTTTATTTGTCAGATGAATGTTTTCAATCTGAGGCAGCTTGTAATGTCTTGAATTGGTCTCTGTTAAGCTCTGTTGTGTGTGGATGGATGGGTCTTCGTGAAAACGAGGCCAGTATCAGTGCTTGGTTTCAGCTCAGGCCCTGTTCAGTCAGAGCGTAGAGGTCAAACACATCAGTGCTGTCATGTGACCTCCCCTCCTTGACCCTTGAAGCACCTCACATCACTATCTTTGACATCGTGGCCCGACCACACACACAAACAAGCTCTCTCAGAAATACAAGATTTACTACCATGCTTGAAATGGAGCCAGGGTTGTACACTGAACCGCTTATGGCAAACACTTTAATAAACATTGAAACCAGCAACATATTTGAACTTTTTTCTTACAAGTTATTCTGTAAGCAACAGGATACTGGGAGAAAAATCCCAAGCAATACTGCTTACTCAGTGTTTAATTATGGGGTTTGTTGGTTTCCAGTTCTACTGCACCCTATCTGCAGACATACTGCGGGCGGGCCAGGCTCCTTTGGCCCAGTCAGGGTTTCAGTGGCTCTGACCCTCACCTAGCAGGGGGCAGCCAGGGTCTGGTGGAGCTCTTTTGAAGCCCCAGGGTTTCAGGCTCTAAGTTCTGTTTTATTGCAGGGAAATGGATAGGTCAGGTGCCTGCCTGCAGTGGCCTGTTGTTACCCTGAGACAGACAACCTTATCTAGCCCAGCTACTGTGGACCATGACATCTCCAGCCAACCATTCCTGCCCTGTCTGCTTCTCATCTTCACCCTGTGGTCCGGTAACTTTTTCTCAGTCCCCTGCTGGCTGAGAGGAGAGTTTATAGCATGGTGGAACATATATCAAAAACATTGCCTGATGAAAGGTTGAAGCATTACCAAGGACACTTCACTCCCCACATACTGCTTTAATACCCTACCATTGTTCAGAGGGACTGTATTGAAGCAGAGAGTCTTATACTAAAGGCTTTGAGACAGTGTCTATCTGCGCTGTACACTGGACCTAATCTGACCAATTAAGGTGACTCTGCTCACCTAGGCACGCATACTCACGCTCATTATTTGTGTATACGTTTCCATGTTTTATTACTGTTACTATAACTGCATTCTCAGGAAACTATTTTGAAAACCTGAATTGCGTTATATACCAACATATTTAGGGTTTTTTACGTTTGAACTGCACGTTTCGTTATTAGGCTATATTTGTACTTATATTACGTTGCCCCTGTACATTTAGTTTAGCGGATTTATGCGAGAACATTCCACACATTCCATACATTTCATAGTGTTCGAAATTATATTGCAACATTCACTGTTAAGGTTAACTAGGAGGATACTAATGGTTAAGGTTAGGCATGAGGTTACTAACGGTTAAGGTTAGGCATTAGGTTACTAAAGGTTAAGGTTTGATATGACGTTACTGAGGTTAAGATAAGGATTAAGGTTAGGGTTAACATTGCAAAAAAACGACCAACGTCTGTCTGCATTTCTTGTTTGTTTATATTGATTAGAGTATTCTTTTTATTACTAGTGTTATCTGCATTGTTGGGGAGGACTGAAAGTAATGTGAATAAAATTAAGATTTAATTAAATACACTTGTACATGTATATTTTTATGTTGCTGAATAATGCACAGTTTTTTTCAACTTCATCTTGCCCTTGCACTATTTGAAAAATAAAATGTAAGGATTTAATTAAATGCGTTGTCATTTGTGATGCAAGTGAAATCTGATTATATTATTTATTAATATTAAAAAGCCTAATACCTGGGGTATGCGGCATCCCGCTGGGTTCTGTGCAAAAAAGCGGCTTG
>JACXGM010006552.1:0-11201 GCA_016801145.1 Umbra pygmaea | reverse complement strand
ACGCATGTAATGTAGATCAAAACACAGACGAAATGCCAGTCTGGAGTTAAACTCGCGAACACTGGCATGCAAGTCGCGGATTTATACGCCCATCCACCGTCCCCGACGTCCGCCCTAGCAAAAACTATTCTATTTAGATGCTACGTCATGATTTTCATATGTTCATATTTAACGTTATTCGAGTGTTCAATTTAGATCCCTACAAACGTAATTGACCCTCTCAAACATATTTGACATATTTCGGTTTTACAAAATAGTTCCCTCAGAACGTATTTCATGTGATTTAGGGCTGTTATATTATGACAAAGGGCTTTTTTTTCTAATTACCGGTATTGCAGAGATAGCATTATGTTTTGAAGTAAGCATTAACATATGACAAACCGTGCGTAGCCAGGGACTAACCACAAACCTTTGTGGTGTAAGACACAATGCAAAAAGCCTCACAGTATTGTCATATGCTAAAATTAAATGACAAAAAACATTAACTAGCATAATCCCTCTCGTGGTCCCGCCCACAAGACCAACTTCATAAGGAAGGTGTTTCAGGCTGATATATGTCTAATAGGCTAAGGACGATGTAACAGGCTTACCAACAACCGGAATAATAAATAAAAATTTGAGCTACATACCATGTTAATCAAGTTGAATCTTTATCATTATCTGCTAAATAATACTCTTAGTATTATTGTGTTGTTCCTACGTTCTAACACCCATGCCATTTAGGTTAAACTGTATCTAATCAGCCAGATACTGTACTGTGAGTACTGTAGTCAATATAATTCTTCACATATTTAAGCAAACAATTTCCCGTTGGTTTCATATTGTAACTAACGTAGTGAAATTAAGAAATGTAAATAATTTTCACAGCATATTTTTGTCAAAAATGTGCATTATTTAACTACACTCACCAGCCACTTCATTAGGTACACCTGTTCAACTGCTTGTTAACACAAATATCTAATCAGCCAATAATGTGGCAGCAAGTCAATGCATTTAGGCATGTAGACATAGGCAAGACGATCTGCTGAAGTTCAAACCAAGCATCAGAATGGGGAAGAAAGCTGATTTAAGTGATTTTTAACGTGGCATGTTTGTTGGTGCCAGAAGGGCAAGTTTGAGTATTTCAGAAAGTGCTGATCTGCTGGGATTTTCCGACACAACCATCTCTGGGGTTTGCAGAGTAAGAAAAAGAGAACATTTTCAGTGAGTGGCAGTTCTCTGGGCAAAAATGCCTTGTTAACAGCAGAGGTCAGATGAGAATGTCAAGACTGGTTTGAGCTGAGAGAAAGACAACAGTAAGTCAAATAACCACTTGATACAACCAAGGTATGTAGAAGAGCATCTCTGCATGCACAACATGTTGAACCTTGAAGCAGCAGAACACCACACCGGGTGCCACTCCTGTCTGCTGAGAACAGGAAACTGAGGCTACAATTTGTACAGGTCCACAAAATTGGGCAAATGAAGATTGGAAAACATTGCCTGGTTGGATGAGTCTCGATTTCTGCTGTGACATTCAGATGGTAGGGTCATAATTTGGCATTAACGACATTAAAGCATGGATCCATGGTACCAATGGTTCAGACTGGTGGGGGTGTAATGGTGTGGGGGATATTTACTTGGCATATGTTGGGTTCAAATTGAGCATACTCAGCCTACCGGAGTATTGTTGCTGACCATGTCCATCCCTTAATGGACACATTGTACCCATCTTGTACTTGAACACTGCCTTTGAAACGTTGTCTCACATACAATACTCCTTGACAGGTTAGTTTCTATTAGGATTACTGGCACTGCTCTGTCTTGGTTTAGGTCATATCTATTTGGACGCAGTCAGCATATTCAATTTAAAGGTTTTAGATCAAGAACATCTACTGTCACCACTGGTGTTCCACAGGGTTTTGCTTTGGGCCCGCTTCTTTTCATTATTTAGATGCTCCCTCTTGGATATATTTTGGGGAAATATGGTATCCATTTTCAATGTTATGCGGATTACAACCAACTTCACATGTCTGCCAAACCCACAGTTTTTCCTCCACCATCTTTGTCCAGCTGTTCAGCTGAAATTAAAGATTGGCTTTCAGCTAACTTCTTGAAGCTTAATTGCTACAAAACAGAGGCTTTACTTGTTGGCACTGGTTCTGTTGTATCTAAATAGTTTTTCTTTATACATTGACAATAATGCAATCTGTCCTTCCTCACAAGTTCAAAGTTTGGGTGTCATCATGGACAGCACACTATCTTTTGAAACTCAAATTAATAATATCTTACGATATTGCATACCACCACTTGCGTAATATTAATCGTCTCCGTCTTTTTATCTCAAATAATAATACTGCAATTCTTATTCATGCACTAGTCACTTCACATATAGTCTACTGTAATGCTCTTTTCACAGGTATTTCGTCCAAATTGCTATATACCGGTAAGCTTCATCTTCGGAAAACCGACTTGATCAGTCAAACCACAAACTCTGTGCTACACTTAAGAGTATAGTATTTTCGTAGTCTGTAGCCGTGTGCCTTCTCCAATATATATGTCCATTGTACAAGGGACATTTATGTGTATACAGTTGTCCTGTCTATCTGCAAACTACTTGTTTAATTAAAACCAATGAACACCGCTACTCCTTGTTTGGTCTCCCTCTGTCATTCTGGAATGACAGAGGTGGAATGGGAGATTCGCTTCATGGGTGTGCAACCGACAAATCTGAAGCAACTGTGTAATGCAATAATGTCAATGTGGACCAAGAATCTCTGAGGAATGTTTCTAGCACAGGGGTAGGCAACTCCGGTCCTGGAGGGCCAAAACACTTCAGATGTTTTATTTTACCTACTAGTTAACTGCAATCACCTGCTTTCCCAGGTATAAACCAGTCCCTTATCAGAAAGAAAAACCAAAAATCAGAAGTGTTTCGGCTCTCCGGGACCGGAGTTGCCTACCCCTGTTCTAGCACCTTGTTGAATATATGACACAATGAATTCATGGAACACTCCAGACCCCTAAACACCAAAAAAATTCCAACATGACAGTCACCTAAAACACCTTCTTAATATGTTTTGTAGTTCCCAGTTTGGCCATTGTAAGTTTAAAATTTCACTACAATGACAATGTTTATGTTATGTTAGTGATTTTTTTAAACTACAGGTAGATTCACGGTAGGTGTTCGGTTGACTTCCTGATCTTTATTTCTTCCTCCTCTGAATCTAGTTTATTGTATATTAAAACATCTGTATTGAGTTTGAGAGTACTACATATATTCCATTCTTCCTTTAAATACTTAGCTAAATATGATAGAGTTTGAGAGGGATTTTTTTCTACAATGGCTAATTCAAGTGACAAAATAGCATTTGAACTTTGATCAAATGCTTTCGAATGTTAATAATCAACCATAGCTACATGTTGGAGCTGGAATACAGCAAAGCAGAAATACAGCGAGGCAGTAGCTGGGTGAATCAAGCAGCTGCCGGTGAGCCCAGGGTGAACTCGCACTATTGTTGGTGTATTCGGAAACTGTCCAGCAATGGCAACAGATACAGAAAGTGTTTGTGGTAGAGTGGGACAGGGTGACATTTTTGCTTTCAACTATCTCCAGCCAAGAAAGTGATTACTATGTTTGTTAGATTATCTTTCACATGGCCTGATGTGTATGGAAACCTTCAGTATCCTGAAAAATGAACTGGATATACCAGCCAGTTTCACAGGGTTTAGCACTAGCAGAGGTAAGATCTGTACCATTTAGAGCTAGGTAGGTGGTATAACTCTAAATTAAATTGGTTGGAATTATTGACCAATATCGTTGCAGTAGATGGTGAAATGGCTACCTTGCTAAAGGCATTGTGTTGGGACAAAGCAGCCTCTTGAGTGAGTGTAGCATTAGTATGCCACACCCCAGATAGCACACGTACATCGCGGAGACATCTGTGTGTGGTCGTCGTTAGCATCTGGAAGACGTAATTCTAAGGGTGTTTGCTCATCTGGAATATGTCGCATAGACGTCCTTGTCAGATGTTCAAATGACGTAAATCAGATGTCTAACAGACATAAGATTCTAATAGTTAACGTCTGTATTATGTCCAATGGACGTAATTTGAACATCTGACAAGGACGTCTATGCGACATATTCCAGATGAGCAAACGCCCTTAGAATTACGTCTTCCAGATGCTAACGACGACCACACACAGATGTCTCCGCGATGTACGTGTGCTATCTGGGACCATGTGAATATACTTGGATGAACACGATGTCGCTTTAAAAATAATAATTGACTGAATTTTGCTCAGTCTGTATAAACTGGAACGAGGTGTGTGATATAGATAGTTAACTAAATAGCTAAATAACTAGCTAGCTCTAGACAAAGTCACTAAACAGAGGAGTAGCCCTTGAGGTACTGTAACGTTGGAGCTGTATTTGTCACAGGTGTTAATGGGGTGCTAACTAGCTAGCTGGCTAGCTAGTTCATCACTATCTTTCTTTTGTGTTTGTGCATTATTGTGTGATAATTGCGACTTCATCTTTGACAGATTATTATTCAATCTGTATCTACTGAAGCAAGATAGGGCATATAGCTCTCTGACAATATTGTGACCCATTGTAAATGTTATTAGTGAGAGTGAATTGCTGGCTAGTAGGCCACGGGCTTAAGCTACATTTAATGTAACTGGAAGCGACTCATTAGGGTGCGGGTTCTGAGTTTACATTGAATTCTGGACCTTATGGTATGCCAAGTGCAGCCGGTCTCTAAGACATTTGTGAAATGACCACGGACTTAACTTCAAAATCTGTGGCAGTTTCACGGAATGGCAGAAAATTCTGTGAAATGAACACGGACCAAAATCTATGGCAGTTGCACGGAAAAGCCTGTGATAGGCACACAGTGAAACATTGCTGTTAACTCGATCAAAGCCAAAGCCAAACCCCTAACCTAAACTTAACCATTCAGAAACCTTGCTGTTAACTCGATGTAAGCCTTACCCAAACCCCTAACCTTAACCACTCAGAGACCTTGTTGTTAACTCCATGTAAAATGTATTATGTTGTAATGTATTTTGTGGAAACATGGAGACAGTGAGAAAAAAAAGGATAAAAAAGCAGATTTGCAACATGTCTGCATCGCGCTGGAATAGAAAACAACATATATGCAAAGTGTCCGCCTGGATTCGAGCTCGCAATCTCTTGGATGTGAGTCGCATGTTTATTAGTCCGTTCACCATCACCATCCTACCAACCTGCAAAATCTACGCTATTTACACTCTGCTACGTCACTCTGCTACGGACCATTCCTGTTTCTACCCAGCACCGGTACTCCTCTCTATGTGCTCACGAAACCCTGGGATCATACAGCACCAAGGTCACTCCACTCTGTATCCAGTCCACCTGCTGACCACCTTCCACCAACCACTGTGCCGTCTACTGGCAGCCTGCCAGACACCCAGCAAACCTCCAACATTTTCTAATCTGTTCCATTACCTACCTGGATCATCCTTATAACTCATCACCCTGTTCTGCTTCCTCCATTCCACATCCACTACTATTACGATAAATATTATAATAATCTTTTACCTGTGTCTTCCGCTGCTTTTGGTTTCACCCTGTTGTCTGAGCCAGATCCTGACATGATACAAAAGGAGCCGAAATGTACTCTTGTGGTTCTCGGATGCATTGACATGCACTGCATTGTACACTATATGACGTAAATCGCCATGGTAACATTTGTAAATACTATATTAAGAATTTAATTTACTATGGCATTTCCTTTAAGGCAGATCTGAAGGCAAAAGGGGATCCAACCGAGTACTATCGAGAGGTATTGTGTGGAATACCCGTTTAAGAGTTATAAAAAAAATGCTCTGAAGAAACACTGAAATGCTTCGACTCATACTAAGCCTGGCAAATGATACTTCTGTGATCTTTAAAAAACACATTTTCGATTTCTCAGATCAAAAAAGTTTGTTAACATCGCTTAAAGCTGTATACTTTGTTGTCAGAGCCTGTTTTACATCAAATCAATCAACAATAATGAAGAGAGAGTAAAAAATGCCATAAGATGTTCTGTGAACACATTGCTGCTCTGAAAATGTCATGTTTTGTGGCTTGTCATTACGGTCCACTAAAAAGCAACCATTCATCCTACCACTTGACCTCAAGGAGAAACTGCTTTGTTCTCACTCACGATCAATCCAGATTCTGCCCTGCCATTGGCCCCCAAGGGTTCCGTCAGCCAGATCCTGTCCTGCCGTTGGCCCCCTTGGGTCCCCACCCGTGTTACAGGATCTGTTAATAATTTACAGGACGCACAAAAATAAATCACCAAAGCAAGAATGCAAAGCCATGAAACCATGGTGCTCCAGTTCTTTGATGGTGACTATAGGCATTCGATTTCACAAACATTCCACTATTGAGCTTTAAAAGGCACATTCAATTTAATGATAGAAAAATGGGTATTTGATGTTCAAATGTGGACCCCACAATCTTACACAACAAACACAAGCTCTGGTCGATAAAAGGGTAAAAGTGAACCGTCTATAATGTTGGCTCAACTTTGCTTGGGGTGGCCCAAAGTTTCACAGGCAGACAAACACCAGAGCTAGTTATTGACCTACATACCCTACCCTGTTGGAAAACTTAAAGAAATATTTTGATCAGTTACATAAAATCCAGAAAACCTGCATTATCTTTATTCCATTATTTGTTTCATATGGTGGAACAGCTTTGAACAGCAATATGGCTGATCTAGATTTGTATCATAAAGTGGATAGAGCGGCCGCTCTATCTTAAGGATTCTATATAGCTTTCTGTCCCTGTCACAGTGACCAATTGCAGCAGGCACACAGCTAATGGCCAGAAGAGTGAGCTACTGTATTTCCTGTCTACACAACATGTCATCCTTTCCTAAGAGTAATTTATCTGACCAGCATTATCACAGAACACATTATGGCCAGTATAAGCGTGGCTCTATGGAATATTCAAACAATCAAACCTTAAGCAATGGAAAACAGATGAAGAGTAACACATACTATACAGTTACAGAAAAATAATCTTCCTTGTTTTTTTTTGCTCTGCTTTATATTTATAATGTGACCATACTCGTTTCATCATCTAGTACTTTCAACTTCTGGAATGCATTAACAATATTTATTTTATTTTGTGAAATGTAATAAACAACGGTAAAGAATATGAATGATTTAATTATGATAAATTGTTATTTAAAAGCAGTCTCTAATATAGTGTGTATATCATTACATGGAATGAAACATCCAAAGTGTCAACATTTAAATACATTTAACACACATAAAGTTCCTATAACGTCACCAATAGGCTTTTTATATAGCAGTAATCCTGTATTTTGTTTTCATATTTAAGTAAATTACCAGAAACCCCTATCCAGAATGACCTAGAAACACACAACCTAGTAGTACTAAAGACATTTTACACAATGTAATAACAATGTCAGCCCTAGAAAAAAGGAAACAAACAAAAAACATAGGCAAACTACTGACAGTTTTACAATTATGAGACCATCAGATTCAGGGCATGGGTAGGTATATTCATAGAGCCCAGTGGGGCTAGCAAGGGGGCACACAACGATGGCATTGTTTAGCAATCACCCTCTGCCTCACACCCTCACATATCAGTATCACCCAGCTACACACACTCCTGTCTCCTTCAATGTGTGTACGAGTCAGTGGGTCGACCACATACTTGTTCTGTACAGACTGTCCTCTGGACTAGGCACTGGAGCAATTGGGTTGACAAAATATGGACAGAAATAAAGCGATGCTGTCTCTACTGACCTTTGGCAAAAACCAGCACTTTTTTCTGTGTGCGGTATGTTGAAAAAAATATATAATCACCATCAATAAATAGTTTCAGTTTATATTTGAAGGAGGACTTGCTCAGGGTGAAAATGACAGGAGGAGGAATGCAATTTGTTTATCTGGTTGCCGATGCAGCGTGTGGAGGGACTAGCTCAAGACTTGGGTGAAGTCTGAGAGTGGATTAAGAAGGGAGGCTAATGTTTTAAAATATACTGACCTAATATTTTACTTGAGCTAGCCAAATACTGTACCAGGCTTGAAATTATGGCCTCAATAGAAACAATAAATAGACAGTATCCTGGTTCTCTGGCACCTACTGAAGAGTATGTGTATTCAAAATCTTCAGCAAAGATTCCAATATGGGTGTTTATGAATTTCAGAGCGTACTGTTGTAGCGATAGAAAATAATAGTTGCGATAATAGTGATGTTTATGTTGATTGGAAAGATAATGATAATGAGGACTGGAGGGATGAGATAGATCTTTTGGACACATAAACACTGTAAAATTGTTTAGAGATTTAATACTCTGGGATTTCGTGCCTGGTCGTTTCTTGGTCCTTTGATGCCCCATTCAACCTTCTCTGTGAGTCTGTGTGGGATGTTGGGAGAACAGAATCCAAAGCCTGGGCTGGAGCACAACAGTGAGGCTGTGTCAGTGTTTACATTTCAAGGTAGTCATTAAAATTTTATTTTTAATGCATAACCCATGAAAATCTGAGAATGTTATTTGATCATATTAGCTTCTTGAAATTACCACTGAAAATTGCTAGAAAAAAAAATAAATCAGTAAGCTTTTTTACACAAGGCAATCCTTCATGATTTAAATATGTGGTTTGATTTGCTTCTCGGCACTAAATGATAGGTCCAGCCCTTTCTCGGTCAGGCCTTGATGAACAAAATTACATTACCTTTTTACTGCTGTTTGTGTAAACAAATAAAAAATATATATCTTCATGGCGGTCAGATATGCACAGGTAGTGAACCAATGCAATATTTAATATCTTCATAGCCTATTAGGATAAACAGGCCTGACAGTTGTTGCAGTCTGAATACGTGTGCTGCTTGTTTATTTAAGCTTTAAGCAGGTTCATGGTCGTTACAACTGTGATATTTTTTTAAAATGAGATTTACATTTAGGAGTCTGAAGCACACAGCTATTTCCCCTTACCAAGCGTCTGTACTCACACGTCCAATCATATTCCTGGTTAAGGGTCTAGCGGGGCGCTCTCTATCTGTCCCTTTTTCCCTGTTATTTATTGGGCTGCTGAACTGCATGTAAGGTAATTAATAATGGTTTAATTTATCCCAGGCCAAGTGTATGTACATAGAATCTGGAGGAGAGGACAGCTCAACCAAGCCTCGAAAATCCCACATGATTTAAACCTAAACATGCGTATTCCCCCTGGACACACCCACAGCTGAAGGCTTTCACGGAACAGAGACATTCACTGAATCAGTAATATGGCAACAATCCTTCATGATCCTACCCAAGGCCCAGATTGGTTCCTGGTCAGGGAAAACACATGGTCAGGGAAACTCTGGAACACAGTATTTATCCTATATATTAATGAATGTAAATGTTTCCTGTAGGCTGGATTGTGTTGGTGTGCGGACTTTATTCTCTGGTTAAAATGATGTATCCTTTTGCTACCTCATTGGGAATAATGGAATTTCTCAATTGAAATGAAGATTACACTTAAATACAGTGCTTACCCCACAATGGTATTCAGTGGCTGTACAAAGTGTCTGTCTAAAGGAGAGACTATCTGGTCCATAGAATGGAAGAGTTGGACCGCAGTGATATGGAGGTGCAAGAAATGAGTCACTGCATCTCATTTCCCAGGGTTCCTCTGATTGGCCTGTCTGGGCGCTGAGGAGGGAAAGCTGTGTTTCTCTCATCTTTTCTCTCTCCTTCTCTCTGCTCTGTACTTTCTGCCTCGTCTATCTCTCCTGTTTGGCAGGCAGCTCTGCTCTATCTCAGCTCATTCTGAAAACCTCCATAGGTGCATGTGACCCTTTCTATTTCCTGTTCCTGCGAGGGCCTGCCTTGTGCAGGAACACACTCTGTCAGGTGTTAGCTGATACCTCTTTCTGCTGACCAGAAAAAAAATCAAAATAAATAAAAAAGAGAAGAAAAAAAGGTTTAACAGTCATTGCAAAAGCAGAGATGTATGTATTAGGTTAGAAAACGTCTGGTTCTGAGTGGGGCTAAAGGTGAATCTTTAACGGACTGCAAAAAGTGTTGTTCTTTTCTCTCTAAAATGTGCTGCTCGAGTGGCTCGTGTAATGCAACTTGTAATGGGAAAAGTGTATTTAACTCCCTGGAGGTGGGGGCAGTGAAGCAACGCAGAGATATGGGGCTTGTCTGACATTGTTTCTGTGTTGGGGCTGAGGGTCTGACTACTCAAAGCTGAGCTGGAGGCCCCAGGGTGGACATAGACCTCTGCTCACAGCCACTTCCTATAGGCCACCTGGGAGACACATCACGAAGACAACTTTTCCTCTCCTGGAGAGCCCAGCATCCCTGCGACCAGACCAGCATGCCTTCGGTTTCATCAGACCCACTCTGTTCAGTCTGGCAGAGCATGACACGACGGGTTTTGTGTTTGTGAGGCTTCTGTGAAAGACATCATGCAGAAATACAGGTGTTTATACTTTCAAAGGGTAAGAAATTAGTTAGAACAAAAAGGTTTGGTCTGTTTGATCTAGTATCAGGGAAAAGATGCTGTGTCTCATATGAGCGATCCTGAGAGAATGGTCTTTTATTTTGTTATTTTGCTGACAGATGGAAATGTTGTTTGTGTCTTCTTAGGTGGCTCTCTGGCGGAGGTTAGCCTCACGCTCCGGAGACACACGGGTATCTGAGCACTGTTTGAGGATTTTTTAACCGTAAATCTCAGAATTTCTCCCAAATTACGTTCTCAGGAAACTAATTTGAAATCCTAAATTACGTTATATACAACGTGATCTCTCAGAAATCCGTGATACTACCACGGATACTTAACTTCAAACTCCGTGGCAGTTCCACGGAATGGCTGAATATTCCGTGGAACTGCCACGGATCCACTTTGCATATATTCTGTTTTCTATACCAACGCGATGCAGACGTGTTGCAATTGCGAGTTCGAATCCATGCGGACACTTTGCATATTCTGTTTTCTATACCAACGCGATACAGACGTATTGCTTTTTTTATCATTTTTTTACTCACTATCACCATGGTTACAAACAATACATTACGAAATAATACAAGTTACATCGAGTTAGAAGCAAGGTTTCTGAGTGGTTAAGGTTAGGTTAGGGGTATGGGAAAGGCTTACATCGAATTAACAGCAAGGTTTCTGAGTGGTTAAGGTTAGGTTAGGGGTTTGGGAAAGGCTTA